>JASJOG010000472.1:0-153707 GCA_030142905.1 Heliopora coerulea
AGTTTCTATTTTCATATTCAATAAGAATAGGATCTTAATGGGATCTTAATTAACACCCTCAGGAATGGATGCTGAATTTTATCGTAGGATCCTATGCCCAAAGAATTTTAGCACGGAGGGAATAGAATTGTGGGAAGAATTTTCTATATTGGCCAGAAAGCTGTTATCGACAAGTTATCATCTTTCTCTTCTCGAGAGCTATAGGGCCTCAAGGCTTATTCCACTTGACAAGAACTCCGAGATCGGACCTACAGGAGTTGGGAGGTACTGAGACAAATAATTTGAAAAACCGTATCCTGGACTTTCCTTATCCTGGAAGCCCTCTACAGGCTTGCAGCTGGTCACAGCGCAGGTGCCGAAGCAGTGACTCATGGCACAAGCAGAAGAGGAAACTGATGGAATCTTCTTGGTAGATGTTACAAATGCCTTTAATCAAATGGATAGATCTGTGGCATTGCACAACATTCGGATAACTTGCCCAGAAGTATCACTGTACTTCATGAACACCTATCGAGAATCATCCAGGTAATTTATTTTGGGTGGAGGCGAGATCCTGTCACAGGAGGGTACCGGGCAAGGTGATCCTTTAGTTATGCCACTGGTACTCTGTGAACACATCCATCATGATCCAAAGTCTGAGTCTGGCCATACCCAACGTGAAGCAAGTTTGGTTGGCTGATGTTCGGCGGGAGGAGGAAGAATCAAATCTTTATATAGCTGTTATAAATTCCTGAGTTTGGAAGGAAAGAAATTCGGTTATTTGGTCAATGGAGAAAAAAGCTGGCTGATATTGAAATCACAGGAGCTAACGGATGAAGTTCAGACTATTTTTGGAGAGGAAGTTAACATTACAACTAATGGTAAATGCCACGTCGGTGCTGTAATAGACTATAAAAATCATTACTGTAAGGAAAGTTCGGAGGGAAGAGATTGAAACCCTTTCCGAAATCGCAAATAGTCAACCACATTCAGCATACATCGCACTTACTTAGGGATACAGATCGAAGTTCACCTACTTCATGGGTACAATCGAATCATCCGAAGATTGTGAGGAGCCAATCCATGAAGTTTTTAATCGGACGTATTTTTGCCGACAATTTTTGGGCAAGATGAATAGCTTCCTGATGAACTCAAGGAACTCTGCACTATATCGCCAGCACAAGGAGTTTTGGGTACGCCATCATTGAAAGATGTATCCTCTCAATAATATTCTGCCTCGGTGTCTATAACAACATCGCATGTAGAGTCGATTAGATCGTAGAGCAAGATGATGAAGTAAAGTGAGCCATCAATAGATGACCTGAAAAATCATCAACAGACCTTGAAGGCTATGGCCGTAAAGTTCAAAATGGAAAGAATTGGCACATCTCTACTTTCAGAATTGCTATCGCAAGTAATTCAGGCGAGAGATAAGGGAGCCAACTCATGGCTTAATACAATATCACTTGAGGAGCAGGGCCTGGATCTCAACAAACAAAAGTTGAGGGATTCCCTACAAACGCGCTACAATCTACCATTGTCCGGTTTGTCATGTTGTTGTTGTGTGTGTGGTGAAAGATTTTATATCATTCATGCCTTGTCATGCAAAAAGGGGAGCTTTGTGGCACAGAAGGATGACGGACTCCGAGATCTGCTGATATCCATGCTCATCATATTTTACAATAATTTGGAAAGAGAGGCACACCTTCAACCACTTGATAACGATAGATTCAACATGAGAACAGCCAATACGAGCCCTGAAGCCAGATTAGATATCACGACTGGAGGATTCTGGCCTCGTGCAGTTACTGCATTTTTTGACGTTCGAGTTAAGCATGTACATCCCCGCAAGCAACCAGAACAAACCAACATCAACGATTTTTAGGGAGCAGGAAAATGAGAGGAATAGATGGTATTTACAGAGAGTGTTGGAGGTACAACATTGGATTTAACACCTCTTGTAATCGGAACCAATGGTGGTATGAGAGCTGAATGCACCTTATTTTTAGAGAAATAAGCAACCATACGCCGTTGTCATACCTTTGCTGCGAACGCGCCTGTCCTTTGAAATTCTGTGATTTGTCCAACTGAGCGTGAGAGGCTCGTGAATACCGCTAAGGAAACGTGATGAGTTTGAGATGCTAGAGGACTGTCGATTAAATACGGATGCAGCCAGAATTTTTTAAAATATCTTCGAGCTTTTATAATTTTTATTTCTTGGTACTTGGAATTCTTTTTAAATTTATTATAATTGCTATAATTTATTTCGAAAAGGTTTTAGACAAATTTAGCTTACCTTTTATTATTTTTCTGTAAATTAGCACGTTTTTAAAAATTGTATTTGTTAACGTAATTTTTGCATAATAAATAAATACGTTATCATTATCATTATCATCATCATAATATCATTATCATCATCATTATCATCATCATTATCATTATCATTTCCACTATTACTATCCCTATCCTTATTATCATTATCATCATTATTTTCACTGTTACTATTCCTATCCTCATTATTATCGTTATCATTATCATTATTAATATCATTGTCATTATCAATAATCATCATCATTATCCCTGTCACTATTATAGTAACTACATTTACCACTATCATTATCATTATCATTATAATTATCATTGTCACTATTGTTATCACTATCATTAACACTATCATTATCACTATTATCGTTATCATTATTATCATTATTATTATCACTATCATTATCAATATCATTATCAATATCATTATCAATATCATTATCAATATCATTATCAATATCATTATCAATATCATTATCAATATCATTATCAATATCATTATCAATATCATTATCAATATCATTATCAATATCATTATCAATATCATTATCAATATCATTATCAATATCATTATCAATATCATTATCAATATCATTATCAATATCATTATCAATATCATTATCAATATCATTATCAGTATTATCAATATCACTATCACAATAATTGTCCCTATCACTAACCCTATGACCATCATTATAACTATCATTATTATCATCACTACCATTTTTATTATCATTTTAATCATCACTATTATCATCATAATTATTATTATTTGTATCACCGTATTTATTACATATTGACTCATAGAACAGCTAAAGCTATTTGCTGAATTTGATGTCGCCTTATTCATCGGAACTATTTTAGGAGTTACGAAACCTTTTGGAGATCGAAAAAAACATACATGAAGCATCCAATTCCACATCATCGATCCAGAGTTCCTTATTTGCAATCCAACTGAAAAACTTTGCTTTGGCCAACGCATTTTGCTGAGAGACACCTTGAAGATTATAAAAAATTTTTAAGCTACTACGAGGAACTAGTTAACGATACAATTGTTGAAAAAAATTAGTCATCTGTTACGCTCTGCCGATCACGAGAAAGTTATCCTTGTAAAACAGTTTTGTTGAACATGTACCTTAGAGGTCTCCTTAAAATTGGATCATCAACCATTCTAGCACTTAGACGATGATGGTCATCCGGAAGAAGATAGAACTTTCCTGTTACCAACCATCGATTACTTTTGCAAAAGTTATTTACATTTGCATTGATATTCTTGAAGTAAAATTGGAATTTAACGAAGGTCTGTCACGGTGTTTAAACTTTGAAATTTCCACTTTGCTTCGATTTCCCTGAAAAATGCCAGCAATCTAACAGTGGTCCAAGTTTTCAAACAAACCGACCTAAAAGCGACTTCTGTTGCCTCAACAGGCACACTATGCAACCAGAATAACAAAGTGCAATGAGTTGTATTTACTGCTTAGAAAGCATCGAATATGTCGTTGTGACCTCCCCATATCTGCTTTCAATACCTCCAAGCAAGAAAAATGATTGAACAACAGTGAAGTCAAAAACTGTCTGAGGATTCAGCCTAGCTCTTGCCAAATATTGCATCTCCGTAGACATAGAGTAACACAAACTGCATGTAATTGGAACTTCAAGTACGTACAAAGAAAGAACTACGCTAGATAAGCACTAGTAACCACTTAAATTGTTAAATAAGCAAAATCAACCGATATTAAAACAATAACACGATCTACTTGGACAAAATACCAGAACGTTTAAGCCAAAAGGATCAGCAATGCCCACAACACTATGACAATTACTGACCACCATAGAAGAGAATGAAAAAAAAGGAAAAAAATAAACAAAAAAAAACACGAAGTAACATTAGAAAAAGTGATAGGGTAAGTCTTTAACTAGCTTATGTCTGCACTTTTTGTTTTCTTCAAATTTCCTTATTTTAAAATATTCTTCTTAAGCATGTTAACATAGTTCAAAAATTCATAATTAATTCATAAGGAAAACACGAAAGAAAATCATGACCGTGTCGTGAAGTTGAATGTGTTAAAAACACTTATTTATTTATTTGATCTTATTTACAAATACGGTAGTCCTTCAGTCTATTTACAAGTCTATTTTCCAACAAGCCGTATGTTTTTTAACTAACTTATCAAACAAAATTAAAACACGCTACAATAAAAAGAGTAACATTATTATAGGTATCTCATTGGTATTACTTTACAATTATTTAAAAAAATCTTTAGGCTTATTTATGAGTCCATCTGTCTTTGAGTAGAGCCCGAAAATGCCCTAAGGAGATATTGCTCACTTTAAGAGATCTTGGTAGGTAGTTCCAAATTCTAGCCACGGAATAACAAATACTTTTTTTAAGGAAATTTGTTTTGGGCTTATCCAAAACATAATTAGTTATTATTCCGTAGGCTATATATTTGATTACCTGCATCCTTAAAATGTGGGAAATACTTTCCAGATATTCTCTCTTTCTTATTTTGTACATAAATGCAGCTTTTTTGCCCTCAAATTTTGTAAGCTTAGAAAGGATCAATTTTCAAACTTTCTAGACATATCAACGTGTTAGGGGGTTAGTTTCTTAAGCCATTTAAAAAGCTCATTGTTCGTGCTTTATCGGATCTAAGACACTCGGTTGTCGCCTCATGTTTTAAGTCCGATCAAGCACTCGTGTTCGTGTTTAAAATTATACTACCCATGCGTACAATGTTGCATCCCCTGTTCAACTTTTATTGTTTGCAAATCTAATAGACAACCTAAATATTGCTAGAACTATTTCGGGCATCAACATTAAACCATTTGAAGAAATTGGCAACAAGTTCTATGGAAAGCAGTGCTCAGGCGCGAAAACAGGATTTTAGTGTGAGGAAGGAGGGGTCACATAGTTTAAATACGACTCCAGGAAGAGTGTAGCATCACGCTCTCTGGGGAAATTCTAAAATTTTACCGTCCCTTTGATACAATTTTCAACATACTGATAACGGAAAATGTGGTAATTCACTCACCTTACCAACGCCTGGTGATTTGTTCTCTTGATATATTGAGCCAACATATTTCATTGCTAATGCACTAATGAGTGTTTTCTTAGTTCGCGATTTAAGATAAACACTAGGTGAACTGTCAAAAATTTCTAAAGAGCTTTGAAATATTTTTATCTACTATTACAGAGTCATTACCACCTACATTTATGGCCTGGTTCACACGTGAGAATAAGCAAAAGGACAAAACAAAAGGCAAAACAAAGGAATGAAGTCAAGCCTGGGACATAAGGATCGTCGTAAGCGTAAGATCACAGTCCAAGCACAAGCCAAGAACAGAACAACAGACGAAACAAAAAGAAAATCTTGCTTTGTCTTTGCAAGTCTCAGAGGAGATATTATTTCTATATTGATCTTATCCTTATGCTTTTGTTGCTTGTGCGAACCAAGCTTATGTCTGATGGTTTTTAACGTAATTTCTAAATATTAATGGAAGAAGAACTAGGTGTAGCACAGATTTCCCTGATTGAACCTCCAGCAGGACTATAAACTCTACAGCCATGATCAACCATACCCGACTTCGGAGCTTTTTCAATAATCCTTACACAATCCAACCGTCCCATGTTTAGCAATACGTCTTGAAGTTTATCAATGGTATTTTTAGGATTTCGAGCAATCCATCTGAGCACTTCATGTGTTTGATTCGTCCGTTGCGAGATGAGATCAATATCGTCATTTGGCATCCCAAAACGGGCAGCTAGCTCCCGATAATCTCCACCAATGTTATCTTGTATGTCTAACTTCTTGCAAATTTTCTGCCTTATCAACGAATCAAGATTATCAATAGTCTGTTCTTTGATTGGTTGACTTTCAGGCTGATTGACTGAGAAATAAAAGAATGATGTAAAAAATACAATAAATGGCTAGTCCGTAAAAAGTACTGCAGAAAATGGCATTAAATGTTACAGGACACAGTTGGACAAAATTCTTTGAGGGATTTGTGAAAATTTAACCATTTTCTTTCGAGTGTATGACAAAGCATTTTACATGGAACACCAAATAGGAAACTTTAGCGAATACATATTTTCTCGCTGCTACGCTAAAATAATTATCTCATACTTAGAAAGCTGGCTTAATGATTACTTTGAAAAGAAATAGTTATTTAGATGACGCCTGGTTTCATTCAAGTTTTTATTTTACAGGCAAATGCCTGTTTTGGATTTAGTTTTCATCACATTTTAAAGAGTTTGGACGTTAACGCTACAAACTTTGCAAAATTATTGGTGACTAAAAGGAAACCATCCAGTGTCCTGCCGGATCTATTTTTAATAAACTGTATATCCGGTATTCGACCGGATATCAAAGCTCATTATCCGGTGCACTATTATTTACGTCCATGGCGGAAACATCCTCCACTTCATTCCGAAACCATGAATCTAGCTAATGCAGTTGATACCAATTAGTTTAGATATTGGCTTCCATGTTGCAGTTCCCCAAAAGCATGGCGACCTGAACAAAATTTTTGTTTGTCACGGTCAGCGTTGAGTTAAATCATAGAGGAAAATTTCGATTGTTTGGATACTTTTAACACTCAAACGAGACCTGTTGCGAAAAATGAAACTTTGGGCCTTCTGGATGGGAATCGAACCCGCGACTTCGCGAACGGAGTGAGATACGCTGCCAACTGAGCTACGGGCGCCGTAGCTCAGTTGATTTTACGATTTAATGATTTTACGGCATTAAAAAAAAATTCTAACACTCGAAATTTTCCTCTATCATAAAACTTAAGAACTAATCGAATGTAAATGCCACAATATCCATTAGGTTAAATTATAGATTTGTTTGCCACGTGCCCATGAGTGCGTGATTAGTGAATTTTAAACATAGCTAAGGGAGAAAATGGGAGTGGTGATCAAATAGCAACAGAATATTTCAGAATATATTGTACGAAATTTGTGAGGGCATTGATTAACAGTTGTTCATCGTAGTCGAGGTGGTTGTGAGTGAATATCTACCGACGCAGCAAAGGGGAGAGGTAAATATTCACCAATTGTCATCGAAACCAAGGTGGAGGCTATTTGTTGTAGTCAGTACTGCCGAGATAGGGGAAGTGGGGTCAAATTGATCCCAGTCCCAAAAGAAACAAAGGGGCCCGGTTGGGCGGAAAGCACTAAGTTGAATTCAGATGTTTTACCACTGAAATAAAGAACTATTGCTCATGAGCCATCAGAAGTTCTAAGTAAAATATGAGAATAGGGCCATTTTTATTTTCCAATTTGGTAACGTCCGTACTCCAGACACGAAAAAAATAAATGATATTATATTACATGACGTCTTCGCTTATGTGACGCAAAGACTTACTGGTGTGTAAACAAATGAACGTCTTTTTCCAATTTGGAGCAACTTACCAATACTAAAAATGGCTTGATTCAGCTCGCTCAATGGTACCCTGTTAGCCATAATAAATAGTGACAACAATTGCATTAAGGAAATTGTCTGTTTGGCTCATTAGCTGAGCTCTGTTTACCATCACGGTGTACTCGGATTGGTTTCAGACCAACCTGAAGGTATCAATTATATTATATCAAAATCAACCTTCATAACCCTCTGTTTTCACACCATGGAATGACCAGAGTGAAATCAATCCAAGGCGCCTTTTGAAGTAGACGAGCTCAACTTGGTCATTGCAATTGATATTTGACCATTTGAGATCGATTTTAATGTGTTAAGTCAACAGTTTCTTGATGTTTTCTGTTCAATCTTCCGGTCTTGGTTGCATCAATATTATGCTTCATTTCAACAGACAACCAACAAGACGACCGTCACCAGTTTTCAAATCATCGTACGTACGTCCGTAATTTAGAGACGTTCCATACTCTCGGTCATGTAGACAAACCAATAAAGGTAACTTAAGCCTGGTTCTCATCTTGTCGTAAGAATCAGGGAATAAATTTGTCCCCGAAGGTCGCGGATCTATATGTGAGTATATAAAAACATAGCATCCCAGAGTGTTCCCGAAGCATGTCGTGAAAATCGGAATTATCAGAAGCATTTCCATTTTTCTAAGGTTGTTCCCAATTGTCGCCAATTCTTACCATATATCAAAACATCATATGCGTGAATCGGGGACGTTTCTATTCACAATCTAGTCAAAAATGACGACTTCACAGACGGTGAAGTACTTCAGAAACCTGGGACAAGATGCCCAATCTCATTCTTTTTCAATTTTATCCCGGTTAGCCGAGCTACCATTTCAGCCCGGGCCGAATTGCTTGCACGTAATCAGCCCCTTGATAAATACCAAAATTCATCATTTTCTCTGCTACACTCAAAAATCAATTCTTTGAATACTTTTTAATTTCGTCGCAACCTTAAGCTTTTCTATACCTCAATCTTTTAATATTTTCAAATCCACCCTTTTCACTCGTTTTTATTTTCTATCGTTATTTTAGGCTCTAACATATATTTTATAGAATTTCGTAGGAATAGGTTAGACGTCAAATTGGGGAAATGAGATATTAAACAAAGATTTTTTCGTGGTGATAAATTTCAGTATCGCTTTAAAAAACGTATTAGCCATGGTGAATGGTTATACTATACAGTTCTGAAAAAAACTAGAGGAACCCACACAGAGTGAGATAATAAATACTAAAAAGTACTATGCATTTCTGCAGACCACTCTTCAGGTCCAAGCGTCCGCTATGATTTGAGAAATGAGTTTTCACCTTATATTTATACCTGATGTAAAGGCGATGATGTCATCCCACGTAGGAGTGATTAAGCACCAAAATAACGTTAAATTAAAAACAAATTCTTTTTGTCGGCATAGATCCGGATCATTAAATTTCATATACGTGGATTCCATTAACATTTAAAAGAAATGCTGAACCGCACTGTGCCAGGATTGTAAATTTGGAGTCTGAATAGGTATTGGCACAACATCTGTTTGACAACAAGTGTCGACCGATTGCTGAATCACAATTAATCGTTTGAGCAGAACATGTCCCTTTAGGTTGCCCCCTAAATGGTACAATTTTGTTTCGTATAACACTTGGCATATGTTGCTTGAAAGGATCAAGCAACCTAAAAGATCAGCATTTCTTTTAAAGATAAAGGAATCTATGTATATTAAGTTTAATGATCCGGATCTATGCCAACAAAAATTTTTCAATGCCAACAAAAATCAATCAATCAATCAATCAAAAATCAATCAATCAAAAATCAATCAATCAAAAATCAATCAATCAAAAATCAATCAAGCAATCAATCAATCAAAAAACAATCATTGCCAACAAAAACATTTGTTTTTAATTTGGCGCTATTTTGATGCTAAATTCTTTCTACGTGGGATGACAACATCACATTTACGTCAGGTATAAATATAAGCTGAAAACTCATTTCTCAACAGTTTGCTGACGTTTACACCTGAAGAGTGGTCTGCCAAAATGCATAGTACTTTTTAGCATTTATTTTCTCACTCTGTGTGGGTTCCTCTGAATTTTTTAAAACTGTCTAGTATAACGATTCACCATAGTTAACATGGTTTTTAAAGTAATACTGAAATGACATATTCTGTTAGTAAAAGATTCCGTAAGCGTGGTGGGCTATGTCAAAGTTGTTCAAGAAGTCGTAAAAGGCTAAAACTGTCGGGAGAAAATGTCATGAAATAAACTTAAGTTAAAGTATATGGAAACGTTCTTTGTCGTTTCGCTACTTCTTGAGTTGTGTGGTTTATCAGGACTTCAACTTGCTAGGTTTTGACGTTGATGATAAACCATACAAATGAAGTCGAAGTAGTCTAGGAGCCTGTTTATACGAACCCGCATGGCCGTCAAACCAGGTCAACCCGTCTACGAATAAACTCCTGTAAACGTTTGCATAATACCCGGGTCAACTCGCTTTGCCGGGTAACCCGTTTGAAGACCCGGGTTGACCCGAGTTATCATGGGCCTGAAGGTATGAAATTTTATTCGAGTCTCCCTGCAAACTCGGATGGGATTGACCCAGGCTCGTCTAAAATCGTGGTAGATACATAAAGCCGGCTTCATTCTCTTAATAGGACGCAAAGTCGCTAACCCTGATCAGCCGCTTCATCGCCCCGGGCTGGGTGTACCAGCTTTTGATGGCTGGCAATCTGGACCCAGTTAAATATAATTTATTAACAACCTGAGTTGGCGTCCTAACCTGGATTGGCGGCTAACCCGGGTTCGTGTAAAGAGGCCCTAAGTGGCTGTCTACCTGGAGAATTTCAGCCTGTGGACTCAAAAATTCCCTTTGGAGATTATCTTGCGATTACATAACAAAATTTTCAACCAAGATTAAGATATTGTATTTTAAGCTCGATTGACGAAATAAAATTTAGCCATGTAACCCGACCCCAATGCTCATTAACTCCAATGGCGGCTCCCTTTATACATCTGCTCGATACAGCTACCAGAATGCCGTTCGAAATCTTGTTTGCAATGTTAATCGGGGCAAATTGTCTTTCCATTCGCTTTGGTAATTCAAAGTTGGCATGAAAATGAAAAAACGGCAAAGTATTCTGAGTTGTATTCAGTTGACGTAATAAGAGGAAAGGTCCATTCTATTCCGGCATTTATGAATTGGTTATGATTAGTACGATAAGGCGTCCCAGTTGTCTAGCTCTGTCTTTAAGATGGCGCGAAATGATGCAGTAGTTCAAAAATTTTGCTAATTTTTGAAGGCGCGGTTACTCGTGCAATTTCATCCATTCAGATTGTCATCCGGGTGTATGCAATCACTCCAAGACAATCCACTGAGCTAGATATCTGCTTACAATTTGCTCCAGTTCGTCTTCGATGCTATCGTGAGTTCAACACATGTACCGAGGTGACAAGTGCAAGGCAAAAAATTGCACGTATCAACTAGCCTTAATGAGCAATTATCGACAGTTATTCACTCTATAAACACAAGCAGTAACGTTGGGACACAGCAATACTGGCCAAAAATTCATGAGACAAAACCTAGTCATACTTTTGCCAGCATTATCATTAACGTTATTGGTATCCGTTCAGGTTACACGTAATTGGTTACACGTAATTGGTTATCCGTTATTGGTTACACATAAACCAATCCAATTGTAGTGATCTAATAGTGAATTGTTACTTGCCGTTATAATCAATAATCTCATTTTTAATCCCGTAATAAAAAAGCTTCGTTTCATACTAGAATACTACGACTCAATCAACCCCTTCCGTTCCGATTCACGCACCGTTTGTACCAAGACAACCTGCTCACAGGTTAAATAGCAAAAGCACTGCTTAATGTGGTGAAAGCTTAAAAGAACATTTCATACAAGTTTCTCTTACACGAACACATAAATTCAGCATTTTATCGACTAATAAGACAAATTATAATGCAACAAATGGAACAAAATGACATTATTTTAAGCGGGTCAGTTTTTATCGTGCCAATCTTACGAAAATTTCATGTCATTTTACGTGTGAAAAACGTATGGAATTGGTATCGTATCACATATGAAGTTTTTATTTTACAAATGAAAACGGAACATTTTTACATTTAAGATACCTAATTCACATTTCTGATGACATGGTTCAAAATTTCAAATATGAAATTTTAGCATACAAAACATGCGTTTCATATATGAAGTGAAAGATCTACATGTGAAAATTAATTTCAAATATAAAATTTTTACTTCACATATGGAATATATACATTTTCACATATTAAGCACCATTTTCCAATGTGAAAGAGCAACCAAATTTTCTGTAAGGAATGCCTTCACATATTTCAACTCTTAATACTCTCCTGGCAGCATAAGACTTGTATTGCTTTACTTTGGCTAACGCCAAAAAATTTTACCCGTCAAAGGAGAGAGCTTCCGCCGCGAAAGAGCTACAACTATCAAAACCAAGATACTAGTGACCCTTAGAAATGAAGGAGAAAAAGTTTTACCTCTTCGTTCGAGCCAAAACGTTTCATGGAGCCTGGATGAAATCATTTTGCCACCATAATTTCTCTGGCAAAAAGTTGGGTTTTTCCTTAAACATTCAAGACTCAGGATGCACACGCAGTCATCGTCGGTACAACCTTCATTCTCATGGCGCAAACATGGCGTCTTTTCCTCACTGCAAAGATCGCACTTGAAACCAAAGTCGTATCTAATGCCTTTAAAGCTAGGATTATCGGACTGAATTCTCTTCATTACATCCTGAAGGGTGGACAACACATTCCTTGCAATATCAGTCCACGCATCTTCTTCCACATCATTAACTGAAAGAAAATGCGAAAACAGTACAACTCTTAACTCACTAGTCTGTTTCTTGAGCAAAACATTCCATTTTTACCAGTTTATATCAAGAAGGAAAACCTCAGAGGTTCATACCTGATATGGCGACCTGGACTCGAGATATATGCCTGACCAAAACCACGGAATACTCAATGCTATCTTCACTCTTAAAAATACGGCAATAATTGCACAAAAATTCAGGCATTTCCACGTTGTCGTCGTCGTCTTCAACTTCACCCCGAGCCCATTTAAACAATTCTACCAGGAATCGCGTGAAAACTCCCAAGGGAATGGAATCACCACAAAAATTAATGTATAGTGATGGCTGCAGACAGGACGACAACATCTTATGAATGTCGCTCTCTTCCCTTCTTCTCGTCACCATGGAGGGAACCAGATAGACATCTCTTCTCCAGTGGCTGATTAAACCTACCCGAACCATCATATCCTTCAACGCTTTCTTCTGACTCTGTTTTACCAACGGATTGGGAAGATTTTCGAAGGAGAGCACGCCTTTCTCCGTCAGGTTTTTCCATGCGAGTGAATGAGCTGTCGGACACGACCAATCTGGGGCAACGGTGAGTACCTCCGTAAACAGCTTTACAAGCCACGCTGCATCAAGAACAACCAGGTCCCTAAGGGCTGGATCATCATGAAAATAGATGACAATATTCTCGTCGTGAAAGAATTTCAATGCCTCGCAGAACGTTTCGATCACCTTTGATTCCTTTTCATCAAGTTCCCGAGCTTCATCAAGCGTGATGTACGGGTGATCTTTTATGTCTTCAGACCTCCTCACGGTATCGAGAGCACGTTCTAACATCAGCCAGCTAACGGGAGATTTTTCTTGAGCTTTCAGAATCTCTTGAGCTGTTTCGAAGATTTTCGTTCGTAAGGCTTCGAGTTCACCGGCTTCATCGTCGTTCCTTGGCACTTTGTTCTTAATAACATACTTCCCGACGATCAGCGATGCACAACCAATACGTTCAAGCGTCTTCTCAAGAACGTCAATGGCTTCTTTCAGCTTCTTCTCCACTTCTTTGCGAGTCTCCCATTTATCAGGTTTGGTGAAAACTAAAATAGTTTTCGGGAGGTTTAAAGTTTGAGCGGAACTCTTTCCAACCTCTTTATGATATGGGTTCAGATTGCGAAGGGCTGCCATCCATCTCGTCACATAGTCTAAATTCGTTTCATTCAGAGGATTGCCGAGGTGTTTCTCTTTCTTCGTTTCCTTATCCACAAAGGTTGGCTGTGCCATGTCTCCAAGGGACTTTGACAGATCAACAACTAGAATGAATAGCGTTCTCAACCTCAGCATCATCGAATGCACGTCATAGTAAACAGACTGGCCACCTACGTCTCCCAGCATGAATCTAATCGAGTCCATAGTATCATCACGGTAATTTTCGACATTTTTCATTTCTTCTTCAATCTTGCGTTTTAAGCCATCTGATAATTCAACACTTTTCTGCCTGTTGTTTTTTCCTTCGCCATCCTTTCCGTGTCCATCGTGATCGCTACGGTGGTCACTTCCAGCTCCAGCTCCAGTTCCGGCTTCTTCTTTACTTCCCAGTTCCACTGCATAGTTAGCTCCATTTTCACTTTCCCGTTTAGTTCCAGCACCACCTTCACCTTCAGACTGGTTTGCAGTGCCAAAGTCACTTTCAGCTTGCCCTGCACTTCGACTTGTGCCTTCATTCAGCCCTTCGTTACTTTCAGCTATCTTCCTTGCTATTTCCCTTCCAAGGACACCATCAGCATAGTTTTCAGATGCTAGGAATTGGTCATCTGCTGCACGCTTCCATGGTTTGGATTTATCATTATCATTTACTTCAACAACATCGAACTCGATGCCAATAGTGCTCGGTTCTTTTTCGTCTAACTCTTCACCCAGAAGACTTTTCTTCAGAGACGTTTTTCCCACACCATCTTGACCAATGAATAGTAATGATATACGATTGTTTTTCTTCTTGCCGTGTTTTAGGGTTTCGAATACGACAGCATTTGTCACTTGTAGCTCTTCATCTGTTAAACATAAAAATAATAAAATAAAAAATAAAAAAATAAAAAAGTAATAAACATGTCGCTAGCAGCAAATGTCTTAGCGTTGTTCTATAATTAAGAGAAAGAAACAAATATGAAAACTGTTGATCAGCGTAGCCAACAGCCATTTATAGTAAGCTTCGATTTCTTCACAAAATCTTTAAATCTTTGATACGCTGTTAACTTGATTTCTCATTATTAAGACACGGTTAAATAAAGAGAGCAACAACAACCATAATGCAAATAATAATATTGACGATAATAATAATAATAATAATAACAACAACGATAATAACAAGAACAAGAACACTTCTGAGCACGTTGCATGCTGTTATTTGTCAGTTTTTGAATTATTTCCCACTAAATTGTGAAATTTTTTTAAGGCATGTGTCCCTACACCTGTTCGTTTTGCCCCTTCGTTACAGTTCTTATCCCCCTACATCAAGGATGTACTGGCGGCACCCCTTGGAATTAACAAAAAAAGTTGGTCAGAAGATTCGCATGCCGAATGCTGTTACTTGTCAGTTGTTGAATAATTTTCCATTAGATAATGAAATTTTTTTAAGGCGTGTGGCCTCGTACATGTTCGTTTTGTCCCCTCGCTATAGTTCATCTTCCCCTTCGTCAAAGATATAATGGTGCCATCCCTTGAAAGTCAACAAAACGCGTTTGTTAGAAGATCCATACGTTTCACTTTTTGAGCCTGTAATCAGATACATGAATTATCCTGTTAAATACAAGACTGATTGAGTCGATTTATCTTTCACTCTCATTTTCGTCCTTCTAATTATTAAATTATCAAGGGTGTGTAGCTCCGGTCACCCTGGTGAAACTCCCTTACGGGGATCTTAGTCCCCCCATCGGGGAATTCCTGGTGCCCCATCTGTCCAAAGCAGCTGTTGAAATATATCATCAACGATGGAGATGTTTATCTCAATCTGCCAGTGGCTCTTCAAACATTGTTGACAATGTCAGTGTCCATTGCTAACTGTGGGAGGTCATTCGGAAAGGTAAAACAAATTTTGACTTACCACGACTCATCAATCGGACAAGGTCGGCTTAGTGCTTTGGCTCAGGTAAGCATTGAGAGAACAACATTGTAACTCATAATTATTAAGGTGTGTTTGAAAAATGTGCGACTTTAAAAGTCAGTAAGATTAATTTTTAAGTACATATTCCATAAATAAACAATGCAGTTTCATCAAAAATGTTCTGTAATTTTTCAATTTGGTAAAGGGGAAGGAGGCGCCACAGGTTATGCTTGCCCAAGGGCGCCATTAAAACTCACTACGCCACTGCAGAAACGTTCTCTAGACTCGTATTTCTGACGTAAAATCAATCATCTTGCTGTGAATTATGAAGGTGAAATTAAAATGTCAGAGATATCTGGGCAAATGTCCTCATTACAGTTTGTATCTTTGGGACACGTGGGATGCTGCGTGGTAGTTTATTTACAGAAGCATGAAGTGTATACGTTGATTAGGCGGACTTGCACTCGGACGTGGACTCGGAGTCTAATTGACTGGACTCGGATTTGGTGAACTTGACTATAACACTGTCCGAAAGCCCAGACTGCCTCACTTGCATCAGCACTTTAATTTATCCATTTTATTTTACTGAGAATAGTTACCCCATCTTAGAATGTAAAATACTTGATAAACATGTAAAAGTCGAACTTGAAAAATATAAAATATAAAAATCTTTGATCTATTGGAATTAATAGCAATTAACACCAATTACCGGCACAACGCTGCATAAGATAATCAGCTACCGAGGTATGTCCATTCTCTGATGCAAGATGAAGTGGAGTATCGCCATTTTTATTTGTTAATGTGAAGTCACTCCCTTTTTTGATAAGTAATTTTACAGTATCTAGACGACCTTTCTCACAGGCATAGTGAATAGGCAAGTAACCATTCTTATTTTTAGAGTTAACTTCAGCACCACGTTGGATAAGGTAGTGCGCTATCAAGGTATGCCCTTGATGTGATGCCTCATGAAGTGGGGTCCATCCATATCCATCTTTTGCATCAATATTGGATCCATGTTGTAATAATAACTTAACAATTTCTAAATGACCGAATTCTGCTGCCAAGTGTAGCGGCTCTTGTGACCAGACATCTACAGCCCCTAGGTTGGCTTGTTGATCTAACAAATATTTTACCATGTCAACGTATCCTCTCCTGCTAGCCCAGTGTAAACCAGTTCGTTGGATTAATCCTCCACGCTCGTCAATGTCTGCGCCATTCTCAACTGCAGCTTTAACACCATCCAAATCTCCTCTCTCTGCTGCATCCCAAACATACATTTTCCTATTAAAAACATACGCATTCACATTTTAAGAAATGGAGCCCCCTGACTCTGCTCCCACTTTTCCTCCTCAAAAGGGTAAGGTTCCATGGGAACAGAGTCTCTGCAAGGTCCCACCCCGCACCGGTCCACCAGGTGAGAAATATTTTCCAGCTTTACCTACGTACGAGACTCTAGTCTCCTCTAATGTGGAAGCCTCCTTTTTTATTATAATTGTCACTTGTGAAGAAATTGCTTCCTAAAACATACGCCGTTTGATGATTTTAAATTTTTCATGCTAATTAAAGCTTTGCAGTGAAGGGGAGGTATTTTGGGTGTCTTTCTGTACTGAGGGTGTTCCACTACACACAGGGTGCTTTCCTTTGCAAGCAGATATTACAGGTTTGAGGAAAATGCCGAAAACTTACAATTGGTGGTCCGTCAGTTGCTTTTTGATACTATCGTCTCGAGGAAATCAGGTTACTATGGAAGCACAAGACTTCTGAGATATCGAAAAGGTCAGTGACGAATGATGTTCGTAGCAGCAGTTAAAAAATTGGAACTCCTTCAGACATTGTTTCTTTTAGTGAAGAATGTGATCCATTCTTCTAACGGAAAAGACTTTTAAGAGAAGGCAGGAACATCTCAAATCACAAAATGAAATATCATGTGAGTTTATATACCCATATGCATCTGTGAGTGTGTGTAGATTACTGTATCTGCACGTAGTTCACGTTTTTGTGTACGTACAATATATACTTCATCTACAGGTATGCCTGCTTTTAGGATCATGATATTTATAGTAACCCCCCTCCAGCCATCATTCTTTCTTTTTCCTTTAAAAAGCCCGAAAATGTATATGAACCCTAACCCAAACCCTAACCGTTGGGTTCATCAACATTTTCGACGTTTTTAAAGGAAGAAGAAACAATAGTGGGACTATACTTTATATTAGTACTTGGTTGGAGTTAGTGGAATCGATAATTAATTTGGTGAATATTTGAATTTCTTGTAAAATCTAACTAGATAGCCAGGATTTTAAAGATGGAAAGTCTGTAAAACACCTCGAGATACTACACTTGTGTGGGAAGCTACTATAATCTTGATGCTCATGATGATCTTACCTGCAACCCTAAACCTGGTCATTTCACCAAATGTGATGATAAAAACAGGTGTGGGCAAAAATTAATGGACAGCATTTACAGGGGTATGTTGTTCTTGGCCAATACTTCTACAATCAAGGGTGCATCACAGTAATATTTGCGCTCCAGCTAGAGACTTGAAAGGCCTGATGGCAAAAAAAATTCAGTAGAGGCACGTGGAGATTAAGTAGATTAATCAAGGTACAGTAGGTTTGGATGCTTTAACCCAATGACATCTGACTGACTAGTATCATCATAATCTTACTAGTATCAGGCTATAGGGTGACAAAGTAACCAAGTTGCAGAAGGTTTCAACCATTTAACCCTGAAATATCACACTCTGCTCAGTGAGAACAGTCTGGAATTAGCCAGAATAGAATTCACCAGGGATATCTCTGCAGGGAAAATTTAATCACACTGTAATATAAGTATAAGTTAAATAATAGCGGTGGACAGTTGTTTACGTAACCGATGGGTAATAGGATATAGGACATGTGTATATATAATTGTGTCTCTGTGTGTGTGTGTGTGAGTTGAGATCGTGCGAATAAACGAGTTAAAACGATTTATGTGTCGCCCATCTTTATATTATATTTTGGTGCCGTGACCAGGATGGCAACAACAAACCGTACGAGTCTAGCACTTCCAGACGTCTTCTCGAACGGAGACATTGCTCTTTGGCTGCGAAAATTTGAGATTTGTGCGGCGGCAAATGGTTGGAAAGATGCCGACATGTTGAAAAGATTACCAACACTTTTGTCTGGCAAAGCGTTCGCTGTTTTCGAGCGTCTCGCATCGGAGAAGAAAGCCAACTTCAAAACTCTGACGGGAGAGCTCACAGCCGCTTTTGGGGGAGATGCAACCGGTAAACACATTGCAGTGATGGAATTTCGTGGTCGGGCGAGAGAACCCGAAGAGGATATTCAAGTGTTTGCTTACAATTTGGAGGCATTGCTAAGGCGCGCGATGCCCAATATGGAGGACGGAGACAGAAATACTCTCCTTAAGCAACAATTCGTGGAAGGTGTAAACGCGGAATTAAAGAAAGAGCTCCTACAACGGCCCACTCTTCCATATGAAGAGACCATCGTTGTTGCGCAGCAACTGGATCTAGCGAGTAAGATTTCTTCAAATCAAGTCGAAGGTCAAGTTAACCAAACAAGTGCAAGCATGCACTCCGAGCCTTTAAACGCCCATTCGCCTCTGGTTTCGCATTTGATGGAGAATATGGAAACCCTTACTAGAAAGGTCAGTGAGTTATCGCAGTCTGTCGCCAGTGTAAATGTTTAACACCGTTGACCATAACATACTATTGTCCAAATTCAAATTGTACGGTGTGCACGGAACTGCCCTCCGGTGGTTTCAGTCATACCTTCACAACCGTAAACAAATTTGTAAAGTGAATCAAGCGATGACGGGAACGAAGACTGTAAGCTGCGGTGTACCACAAGGGTCTAACCTTGGACCGCTACTGTTTTTACTATACATCAATGATTTGCCAAACTGTCTTAAATAAACAAATGCAGCCTTATTCGCCGATGACACTAACTTATCGTGCGAGGGAAGCAATTCTTTACAAATTGAAGAAAAACTTAACTCAGATCTTGAAAATGTCCATAAATGGCTGTTGTCAAACAAATTAACTTTGAATAATGAAAAGACTGAGTACATGATTATCGGATCACGACAAAGATTACAAGCATTCTCAGATAATGATCCTGTCTTAACGATTGGGGAGGAGACTATTAAACGAGTATCAAATAAAAAGGTGTTAGGTGTAATCATCGATGAACAGCTGAAATGGGACAAACACGATGACTGGCAATGCAAAACTATGTCTAGAAATCTTAGCTTGTTAAAAAAAGCTAAACAGTTTGTACCTCAAAATTCTTTAATCACCATGTATAATGCACTGGTGTTGCCCCATTTCAATTATTGTTCTACTGTATGGCATGATGGTAACAATTCTAATATTGAAAAACTATTCAAACTGCAGAAGCGCGCAGCTAGGATTATTACTGGATCTACATATGAAATTCGGTCAGTCGAAATCTTTAATAACTTAAAATGGTCTCCCGTCATCAAAACTTTGAATCAACGTGGATCGATAATGATGTACAAAGTAATTAAGGGCTTAGCACCAAACTATTTGTCACAGTTGTTTAACACATGTGATAACCACTATTATAACTTACGGAGTAATAACACCAAACTTATACTAAATAAGCCAAGAACTGATTTCCTAAAGCGAAGTTTTTCCTATAGAGGAGCTGTGTGTTGGAACAGGTTAGATGAACATATAGTAAACAATATTAATACAAAGACCTTTAAAACATTCAAAAATCTGTTAGCCTACCAGTGAATAGTTCACTTAATTTATTTTGTAAATAGCTATATATAGTTTGTAATATAGGTATGTAATATATTAGCTTAATGTTTGTATGTCGAAATTTACACGCCCTTTGAAAAGCAGACTATCTGAAAGGATACCGTGTTTAAATAACATTAAATAATAACAATAATAATAATAATAATAATAATAAATGCTGTGTTGGCACGAAATCCATTTCAGGGGAGACGTGGGCCTTGTTATCAGTGTGGAAGGATGGGTCATATTGCAAATGAATGTCGGAATCCTAATACCAATGGTCGCCAAGCAACTTACCGACAACGCCGGAGGGAAGATTATTGCTTTGTTTGTGGGCAAGTGGGACATTTTGGGCGAGAATGTCAATTACGATACCAAGCTCCTTTCACTGGCCGATCGCGACAGGGAAACGACCAAGGGCCGACCCATTAATAGGCCGGGGGTCTGCCCACGATTACACGGCCTTGTCTATTAACTGTATCCAGCCTACGGGAGTCTTCATCAAGGCAAGCGTGGGCAAACAAGAGAGGAAATGTTTGGTAGACACAGGTGCGACTGTATCGCTAATAAGTCGACAATTTATCAGCGGTCCTTTAAAGTCATGTTCTTTGAAGGCAAGAGGGATTGGTGGAGAGGAGTTACAAGTTTTGGGAACGAAAGAAATTGAGGTGCAACTCGGAACTTTAACTTTGTCTCATCTATTTGTGGTCGTAGGAATGAGAAACACATGCATTCTAGGTGCTGATTTTCTAAAATCAGGGAATATGCTAGTTGACATAGGGAATTCTAAGCTGTCTTGGCCTACTGGGGAAACGACGTTAATCCTCGAGACGGTCACACCCACTGTGAATAAACTGAGTGTCCTGTTAGACAGTTACTCTGACATATTTGTCAACGGAACAAATGATCCCTTGGGCCGCACCAGTCTGGCAGAGCATTGTATTGATACAAGTGACAGTCCTCCAGTGAAACAACGGCCTTATAGGATCCCAGTCCATCTGAATGCTGTGGTGAAAGAACAAGTCAATGATATGCTGGAGAGAGGCATTATCAGACCTAGTACCATCCCTGGTCCTCACCAATTGTACTAGCTCCTAAGAAGGATGGTGATTATCGATTTTGTGTTGACTTTCGTCGAGTGAACTCGGTAACAAAAAAGGACGCTCATCCCAAGCCACGTATTGACGAGATCTTAGACCAGTTAGGTGGGGCACAGTACTTTAGTACCTTAGACCTTGCATCGGGGTATTGGCAGGTACCGCTGCGATAAGAGGACATGGAGAAGACAGCGTTTTCCGTTGGTGTAGATCACTATGAATTCACCGTTATGCCCTTTGGCTTAACTAACGCCCCCACCACATTCCAGCGCATGATGGGAAAGTTACTGAAAGGAATCGAAGGATGCCTTGTATTCCTCGACGACATCATCATATTTTCTGATACGTGGCAAAAGCATCAGAGCATATTAGAAGAAGTTCTCAGCCGTATTCGGGCAGCAGGGTTGAAAGTAAAGCGGGCCAAATGCCAGTTTGCTCAAGGGTCTGTCAAATTTCATGGTCATATTGTATCGGCACGAGGAACCAAACCTGATCCATCCAAAGTCGAGGCTGTGAGAGACTTTCCAACTCCGTCCTGTCTTAGTGATGTTCGCGCATTTATAGGTATGGCGTCGTACTACAGGAAATTTATTAAGAACTTTTCTGACATAGCCGCACCACTTCACGAGCTTACCAAAGGCGGTCAACGCGAATTTCGCGTGAGTCCCTTAGCCAACCGCGCATTTCAAGATCTCAAGAGCCGCCAGTGTTCAGCGCCGATATTATCTTTACCGGACTTCTCTGTTACTTTCACAGTGTATACGGATGCTAGTGACTCCGGCCTCGGAGGATTGTTGTCCCAAAAGAACGGAGATTATGAGTACGTCATAGCCTATGCCAGTCCCACTCTTACATCGGCAGAAAGAAATTATTCAACCACAGAGAAAGAAGTTCTCACTATAGTGTGGACCGTTAATTATTGGAGACCATATTTACTTGGCAAAACTTTTGACGTTGTGACAGACCACAGACGTTTGCTGTGGCTACAGGGATTGAAAGAACAAAAGGGTCGCCTAGCCAGGTGGGTATTAGCTTTACAGGAGTACGACTTTGCAATAAAGCATCGCCCTGGCCGCCAACATAGTAATGCTGACACCCTGTCAACGTTTCCAAAAGCGGCCCCATCCCGGATACCGGAACAACGCCCTGACGAAGTGCTGGCGGTTGCAGTAGGAGCTACCGAGGTGTGCGCCTCCTGGACAAGGGAGGATATCCTAACAGCGCAACGAACTGACCCAAGCATTTCCGCTACACTGGAGAACTTAACTCAAGCGAATGGTGTACCGGAGGAGACGGGAAAATGGAAAGAAAATGGGGAGTTGCGACGATACAGGCAGCTTTGGTCACAGTTGGAGATCATAGATGGTATCGCATATCGCCGGATACTACATCGAATCGTCTAGTTTTGGTTGTTCCCAGAAAGATGCGACCCGACCTTTTGAGGCTTTCTCACAATGATCCAAGTTCGGGACACATGGGAATCAATCGCTGCTTGGAACGTCTACAACGACGATATTATTGGCCGGGAATGGCATCAGAAGTACAGCTGTGGATAACCGAATGCAAACCTTGCAACCGACGCAAAACACCTGTACCATCCCACAAGGCACCCATGAAGAGCATAACAGTTGGCCAACCAATGGAACTATGGGCAATGGATATCTTGGGTCCGCTCCCTATGACCCCAGGCGGAAACCAATACATTTTGGTCATGTCCGATCACTTTACTAAATGGGTGGAAGCGGTACCGATGGCCAACCAACGAGCAGAAACTGTTGCGAAAGCGTTTGTTGACGAAGTGGTGACCCGCCATGGAGTGCCAAGTAAACTATTAACGGACCAAGGAAGGAACTTCAAGGCCGATCTCATGAAAAACGTTTTCAGCCTTCTAGGGGTAACTAAGCTGAGAACTTCGCCTTACCACCCCAAACCGATGGACAAGTGGAGAGACTGAACCGCACTTTGAAAGAAATCCTTACAACCTATGTTAACAAGGACCATACGGACTGGGACGTTCACTTACCACTAGCCTTGTTTGCGTACCGAAACAGTGTACATTCCTCATCAGGAGTTACGCCATTCAAAGCAATTTACGGTCGAGAGGCAACAACACCGTTAGTTCTCATGAGCACTCCATTGGACGTACAGGAACAGTTTATTTCTAATTATTGCGACGAGTTTGAGAAGATATTGAAAGATGTGCAGGTCAGTATTACAACTAAGATCAACGAGGCACAAAGGAGACAGAAGCAGAGCTATGACGACCGCAATAGTGTCAACCAAAGCAAACCGTTTAAGGAGGGCGATCGAGTGTTGCTCAATGACCAAGCTGTTCCCAAAGGATTATGTCGAAAGTTTCACCTACACTGGGCTGGGCCTTACGTGGTACTCAGTCAGCTTGGAAATACGAACTACCACATCAAACCGGAATTTGGAACCAGTCAGGCTAAGGTGGTGCACCGCAACCGTTTAAAATTAGCTAAGGGCAAACCGACAGTTGAAGATCATCCGCCTGTCAGCCATTCGGAAGAGAAGAACCCAGGAACAAGTTTGCTGATCAACGAACCAGAAGTACGTCATCGAGACACACCGGAAGAGGAATTGCCCATAGAACAACAGCCCACCATACTACGGCGGTCTACCCGTTGTCGTCGACAGCCTGAAAGATACGTAGATTATAACTTGGAGGATTTAGAGATCGAGGACGCTCTCAATTAAGGAGGGGATAATGTAATATAAGTGCAAGTTAAATAATAGCGGTGGACAGTTGTTTACGTAACCGATGGGTAATAGGATATAGCACATGTGCACATATAATTGTGTCTCTGTGTGTGCGTGTGTGAGTTGAGGTAGTGCGAATAAACGAGTTAAAACGATTTATTGTGTGGCCCATCTTTATATTATAACAGGAAGCTGATTTTCAAAGATTTCAAAGGCTGTGTTTGGATTAATAACACTAACATTCTGAATAACGAAGTATGAATAAAGTCGGTATTAAATGTCCAATAAATGTGAAAATGAGAACAGTATTGTGTACCATTAGTGGACACAATTTAAAGTGACTTGGAGAATACTTGGTTCCTAGTGTCTGTTTACATTGGTTGCCCACTTCCAGTATCTGTTACTATATCACTGTTATTCTTTTGTCAGCTAGTGGTCTTATTATCATTGCAATTACCACATTGCCTATGGAGTCTGTACTGCAGCATATGTAATCAAGCATTTTTTCTGTGTACAAATCAATGTTTTCATTTGTTAAAAATGTTAATTTTCGTGTGAATTTGCATGCATCTGAAGTCTCAGCCCATTGATAACCATGCCATTCCCATTGTTTGTCTGGTGTTAGCAGGAATTAAGGAATGAAAACAATCAGTTTGATGTTTAGGAAACATGAGAGCTTGGATATATTGAAGTAGATGAACGATCTTCAAGCTCGATACTCAGAAAATGATTTCTGAGCCCAAGACGGGGATCGAACCCGCAACCTTCTGATGACCGGTTAGACGCTCTAACCATTGAGCTACCGAGACTCAGATGGCGAGCTAAGTTGCAAATTCGATATATATATGTGCGACCTAAGCGGAAGCCACTATATATTGATAATGATTGAAGCAGTTTGATGTTTAGGAAACATGAGAGCTTGCATATATTGAAGTAGATAGATCATATATCATTTTCTGAGTCTCGGTAGAAGATATCATTTTCTGAGTCTCGTGATATCATATCTGGGGCTCAGATATCATTTTCTGAGTATCGAGCTTGAAGATCGTTCATCTACTTCAATATATCCGTTGAAACATTGCAATGTAAAAAAATTTAATGGAATTGATGACACGTTTTAGAAGGTAGTAAAATGTGCAGCAACAATATTCCGTATTAGTTCACCTTACCTAGCCGCTGTGGGTTATCTGACAATGCGGGTAACACGATGAGTTTTTTCAAAAAGTAACATTTCTGTCACTGTGCGGGTTATATGCCGTGCGGGTAATCGCCCAGAAAATACGATAAGCTGTTTTTCGGGGCACATGCCAATATTTTTACTTGCTTGACATTTTGTCTGTCACATGAATGTGTTAACTTCTCAAGCTTCAACCTCTTGCTACCCAGACAGTGAACCCATGCTCTCTCATTGCTTGCCTGGAATTAGCAGGGGTTAAATATGAAGGTTACCAAAGGCAACAATGGATTACCATAATTGAGAAAGTTTTAAAGCATTGCTGACCACTTGGAAGCACCCTTTTCCCGCTGAATAAAATCATGCGGCATTGCTGTCGCAAGAATAAAATAAAAATTGTTGCCTTAGGTGTGGAAGGGTTATTTCTCCGAATAGATTTTTGTACCTTAGAAAATTAGTGGACATAAAACCTGATCTCCAGCTAGATTCTCCAAACATTAAGCTACAAAAAGAATTGAGATTATAGTGATGTGTCATATTATCTATGTGCACTACATACAGTTTATAAATAATGGAGAATAGGTGTACTGGCAAGTCGTCAACGAGTTTACGAATAAAATCCTGTAAACGTTTACATGATAGGCCGGGTCAATCTGCTTTGCTGGGTAACGCGTTTGAAGATCCTGGTTGACCTGGGGTAGCTTGAGCGTGAAGGTGTAAAATTTTATTCGAATCTTCATGTAAACGTGGCCTGAATTGATCCAGGTTTGAGTAAAGTGGTGGTAGATGTATGAAACTGGGTTCATTCTCTTATCCAGAACGCAAGATCGCTAACCCGGATCAGCCGCTCCATCGCCCCGGGTTGGAAGAACCAGACTCGGATGGCTGGCAACCCGGGTCAGTGTAAACATAATTTATTAACAACCCGGGTTGGCGTCCTGACCCGGTTTGGCTGTTATCTCAGGTTTGTGTAAACAGACCCTATTTGAGATCTCTCAGCATAAGTGATTTAGAACTAGCGGGACTGGTGCTTTGTCACTGTGTTGACAATCAGTAAAAACACTTGTTCATTTTAAAAACAAGGTATGGCTTGCGTCATCACAGGAACGTATGATTCAGCTTTAATTGTGATTATTCTTTTCCTTCGAGAAATCCATAAAAGTACAAATTTGTGTTATCATTTTGGGTTTGTTTGTGCATCACGACTAAGTACAACATTTGCAGGGTTGCTTATAAATAATTGAACATCTTATTTTTAATTAGATAATTATAAACATGAAATTTAGGATGATAAGTTCATGTCATCTCGACGCTAGATTTGACACATTTCAGATTACGTCGTGATCAGATGAAGTGGTTCTTCACAGAAAACCTGACCTGAGGTAGTAGAACTACATGACAGAGCCTTTGTCAAGTGACTTTGATTTTGTTCATTCTAAGGCAGGGGTTTTCAACAAGGTGATAATTACCCAAAAAGGTGTAATTTAGGCTATCTCGGGGGGTAACGGAAGCCTACCAACAACAATAGAAAAATATGATAAAAATAGAACTGGAAACAAATCTTGCTGTAGGACAGTGTGGACTAGTACGTGTAGAGTGTAGATTGTAGAATGTAGTAATTGTAGACTGTAGATTAGAGTGTAGAGTAGACTGTACGGCGTAGCCGTAGAGTGTGGTGGGTAGTGGGGTGAACAGTGCCACCTCAAGTGGGAAGTAGATGCAAGTAGGTTGAGAACCCCTGTTCTAAGGTATACACGTTAAAACACAACTAATTTACTGCTGACAACAGAGTCAGTGTCTGCTGGCTCATCCCTTTCTTTCAGCTTGTATTGCAATCAGAATTTTGCCAGCCATCAAATCGACGTACTCGCTGAGCTCGCTTTTCAGTTTTGGATTAGTTGTTCCAGATTTGCTTAATCTTCGTGTGTGCATCGGAAAGAAACCTGAAGTCCGGACGTGCATTTTTTACTGCCCACTGTATGTTGTCGAAAGCATCTGAGGTGAAAAAATTGTGTTTCGTGGCGGTGTTAGGTCATATGCATGCAGCTGAAAAACGGCAAAGGATAGTCAAACTTAAAACATGTGTCTGTTAATCCACACTGCGATATAAAATGACATCGTTTACGCATTACGATAAAGTAAGTCGCTTTACGATGAAGTATTTACGCTTACGAGAAGTAAAGGGATGGCTAAGTCTCATGTTTGTGGGAATAACACGTCTTGACACGAAGCTATGATAAGAGTGAATTACATGTAGTGAAATGACCATGATTTGGTCAAACACCGTACCTTAACTCCTTTTCTGTGCAAATCATGCTATAAGCAATAAAACAGTATCCCTGCACTTCCCTCGTTCCTCCTGAGCTAAAGACGTGTGTAGGAAGCAAATTTGGTAGGTTACCAAATACCCCACATTATTATATGGCTGAGCTCGCTATCCGGTCTGTACGTAAAAAGACGCAAGCTGATTGGCTGCCTAGTCGTGCAATAAGTTTTTCGTACAGACCGGGTAGTTTTGTCGGGAAAATTTCCGAGCTGATTTGAAGAAAAACAAACCAGATTCAGGTATCTTTTACTGAAGATTTATTAACACAAATTACGGAAAAAGAAGTTGAACGTTCTCAACGATAATTTTAAGCAGAAAACTAAATGAATAGATACCAAAAACCACGATGTAACAGGTAAAAACAAGCAAGTAAACCTAAGCCGCTAAATCACGAACACAAAGCTTCGCTAAAAGCGATGAGAAAAGGAGCCAAAAGCCATATAATAAATTCATTATTAACTTCGTTTGTTCGGTCCGTGCGGGAAAGTATTTGCCCTCGTTTTTTTCCGCACAGACATCGCTCCTTCGTCGCTCGGTCCGGACGAAAACCTCAGGTAAATACTTTCCCGTACAGACCTCACACTCGTTTAATAAGAAATCAGTACCAAATGGTCGCCGTCCCTTACTAATGCTGTTTTACAAGAGATTGGACACTAAGTACAAATCTTCTGTGACAAGTGACATTGTCTCAAAATTATTTAATTTAGAGAAGAATGAAGAACCAAATCTCAGTCAGTTAACCAGGGTCTGTTCTACAGCTCAGTCATTGGTAGGGAATGCAACCAGACGATAATCACAGTCGTAATATGATATATGTGTATAAGTGCCCCAGCACAAAACACGAAACTAAGCCATTTAATATGTTTAAAACGCTTCATCGCATCGCAAAACATCATCAGAGCGGGTAAAACTACATATACAGTGAATATAAAACTAGTTTGAGATGGATTAAGTCAATGGAAGACGAATGCAACATCTGCCAAGCTTGAACTGGCGACAGTCGACTGTGACGATAGATGACAAGCAATACGTTCGCGAATATTTCTTCTTTGGATACTGGCTAAACCCGCTCGACATCAGCCATCGTCGATTAGCAACTTTGAACCACAAAAAAAACCGGAACGCTTGCTAAAGTTCTTTAAAGGTGAAATCCAATTTGACCTTCCCAAGTATAAGATCAGAGCGTTGGAACGCTCCCAAAGCGTCGAGTGAATGAATTAAATACCGAACTCGCACTCCCTCGTTAGCGTTGACTGCCGCCCATTCAAACTTGGTAAGAATGTCTCTTACGCTGACTATATCCGCATCAGACTAGCTTCATATTCATTGTATATTATAATTTTATCCTGTATGATGTTGCTCGATGCGAAGAAACCCTAGCCCTGTTATAATTGTTATACTCCATGTTAAATAGCTTTATTTCATGTTCTGTGCTTGCCACTCGTATTCACATTACAGTAGCTCATTCATATCGTATTAGAATGTCTTTGAATATTATAAGAGCTTGACCAAATGTATTTGAAATTCAGCATCGAGATGAGATGACCTTAACGTCCCATAACGCAAACCATGTAATCTATTTGCGAAAAACAAGGTGTCCAGTAACTTGGCAGCAATCCTGTAAATTTATCGCTCGTACTTGTAGTTCATCGTTTGTGTAACAACCTATGACTACGTTCTCTGTAGCAGATTGTCCTTCCCGACTGTACAGTTGCAGAGCTTCGGGACGACGTTATCCACGGTTTGTGTGGCCACGGTTTGGTTAAGCCACTTTGAGGCCTAGTTTGCACTAGCGACGTTATGATATAAAGACGTTAACATAACGAAAGAAAGAAAAAAATAGTTTTTTTCTTATTTCGTGATTTCCTTGTCATTACGTCACTTTGTTGATTCCATCGCGAATTGGGCAGAGACTGAGTTTCGTTTAGTTTCGCGTGACCCAGTCGTTATGTCGCTTTGAGTGAAGCACGCTTGAATTCACTTATCTTTAGTAAGTTTTTGGGTTTGCCCTTGATAGACTACGTTTGAGGTTATCACTTACTGGAAGGTACATATTGTTTACTTCCTTACCTGAAGGCGAAAAATTCTATAGCAGTCGTCTGAGTGATATTCCGCGATTTCCAACAAACGTAACTATTACTAGCAACACCTTCACGATATGTAACCTCAGACTTCTGACCTTCTAATTTGATTCCGGATTTATTTGGCTTATTAATCAAAGTTGACCAATGGCGTGATGCCACTTCATTCTCTACTTTAGTTTCACTATGAGAGGAAATATGTGTGTTGTCAAGGAAATGTTCCCCTCTGGTGCCACAGCTGAAATGGCTAATTTGTTTTCGTTACCTGCTCTATATTATACATCCATGTCCTAGCAAGAAGAGGAGACATGATCGTGGCCCTGTAATGATACGACACTTAATATTTCGTATTCTTAATAACAGACTAATTAGTTAATGATACAACAGAACTACCACAAAGGTCAGTTGTCACTGGAGTTCCTCAGAGCTAGGAGAATAAAATAACACAGATCATAACATGGTGTCAGGCACGAGATGGTTTAACAAAGGCGTGAAAAGAAAGCAAGATTAACAAGTTAAATCCACCCAAGGAACGGCGATTCGACGGAAACCTTAGCCAAAACTGGGAGCGATGAAAAAAGGAATTCAAATTCTACATGACCGCCACATAGTCGAACGAAAAGGATGAAGACGTCAAAACTTCCAGACTTCTAACGAAAATTGGAGAAAGAGCGCGAGAAATTTATTACACTTTCACCTTCGAAAACGAAGATGGCATGAAATTGGAACCAGCATTAAGAAAATTTGATGAATACATGAATCCCAAAAAGAATATTCCATACCTGAGATACAAGTACTTCTCATATAACCAATGCGAAGGACAAAACATTGATGACTACGTCACCGAACTGAACTGAAAAGCACTCATTGCGAATTTGGATTACTAAAAGAAAGTCTCATAAGGGGCCGAATTGTTGCTGGTGTGAGGGGTACGAAGGTGCAAGAAAGATTACTGCGAGAACCTGACCTGACACTTGATAAAGCAATGAGCATCTGCAGAGCAGCTGAAGAAACAAAGAAGCAGTCGGAAGAAATGCAGTCTAAAACATCTCCAAATTAAGTCGACCAACTACGCCACCGAAAGGACAAACCTCGAAACAGAGGTAAACAAGATAATCAAAGAAAAAGAGATAACCAAAGGAAAATCTGTCGATACTGTGGAAGTCAACATGGCAAAGGACGCTGTCCCGCCTATGGGAAATTATGCAAGAAATGTGGAAAGCGCAATCACTTTGCAAAAGCATGCCTATCAAGCCAAGTAAACGAAATGAATGTGAGAGATAACAACCAATCTAGTAAAGAAACTACTGAAGGTGGAGACAACTTATATATTGGCACCGTCAATAGCGAAGAGAAATCAACAAGCCACTCCCTAACACACGAAGGAAACGCGCAGCATAAAGTCGAAATGTATGGGAAGCAACATGATTCGAATACATGGACTGTATCAATTGATGCATCTGGATTACTCGTCGAATACAAAATCGATACAGGAGCACAAGCCAACGTAATACCACAAAGTATGTTCAAACGACCTCCAAAACAGAGCAAATTACACCAAACGAAAGAGAAACTACTCGCATATGATGGAACAGAAATACCAATCTCAGGTAAATGCCTACTACGACTAAAAACAAAAGGAAAGATTGATTATCCGATACAGTTCTTCGTCGTCCCAACTAAGTCGCCTCCGATCCTAGGACTAGCAACAAGTGAACGCCTCAACCTTATTAAACGTGTGATGCAAATAAAGCGAACTTCCGACATTACACGACAATATGCACAAGTGTTTGGAGATATTGGTTGCCTATATGGAGAACATCACATCAATCTGAAAACAGATGCAAAGCCGGTGGTACACCCTCCTCGTAAATTACCGTACTTATTGAAAGACAAGCTAAAAGCCGAACTTCAACGCACGGAAAGGAACGAAATCATCGACAAAGCAGACGAACCGACCGATTGGGTGAATTCTCTCGTAATAGTCGAGAAGTCTAATGGAAAACTGCGAATATGCCTTGATTCATACGATCTAAACAAGGCAATAAAGAGAGAACACTACCCAATGCGTAACCCTGAGTCAATCATGGCAGAAATGGCAGATGCAAAATTCTTTTCGAAGTTAGACGCGTCAAGTGGATATTGGCAAATATAAGTTGAAGAGAGCTCAAAGATCTACACGTTTAACACTCCATTTGGCAGATATAAATTTAAGAGACTTCCCTTTGGAATCTTGAGTGCAAGTGAAGTGTTCCAGAAGATAACCGAGATACTTGAAGGCATTGAAGGCTGTGCAAATGTTCAGGATGGCATCATCATCTGGGGAAAGACCAAAGAAGAACACAATGTTCGCCTTTCGCAAGTTCTCGGAAGAATTGATAAATCCGGTTTGAAGTTAAACAAGGAAAAAAGTAAGCGATTGAAACACCAGGCGGGAATCGTAGCCTTGTCAAGTATATTACTGCCCAGCATATTATTCTTAATATATTACTCTTGTTTCAACTGTGCTACTAAGAATAATATGCCGGGCAGTAATATTCTTGACAAGGAAAAATGTGATTTTGGAACCACAGAAATGGCCTTTTTCAATCACATATTTTCAGATCAAGGCGTAAATCCAGACCCAAAAAAGATCAAAGCAATCACCAACATGCCAATATCAACCAACAAGTCGGACCTACGAAGATTTTTAGGAATGGTCACATATCTTGGAAAATTTACTCCAGATCTTTCAACAAAGACAACATGTCTACGTCAACTATTAGAGTCAAGCGCTGAATGGCAATGGACTTGGACCTAGCATCAAGATAAAGCCCTTAAACAGTTCAAGAAAGAAATATCACCAAGCCCCGCTCTCAAGTACTAAAACTCTAAACTACAAACCATGATATCAGTCGATGCATCAAAGTAAGGCCTAGGAGCAGTTCTACTGCAAAAGCATGAATCATGGGCCCCAGTAGCATATGCCAGCAGATCTCTGACGAAGACAGAACAAAACTATGCACAGATCGAAAAAGAGACTTTGGGAATAGTGTTTGGCACTCAACGATTCCACGATTACATATACGGCAAGCCTTTCGTTGTAGAATCCGATCATAAACCTCTCCAACCCATCTTCTCAAAACCAATTGCAAGTGCCCCTCCAAGAATCCAGAGATACAGATTAAAACTCCAAAGATACGACATGACAACACAATATACTCCCGGACACTCTATCAAGAGCATACCTGCCTCGACTACCAGAAGATGAACTTAATTTAGAGAGGCAAGTTCACATGATAATATCCAATCTAACGATATCCGAAACGATGCTTAGTAAATTTCAACGTGAAACCGCGAAAGGCCAAGTCCTACAGAAGCTAAGCAATGTCTTAAAATATGGATGGCCAGACCACAAAGCACAGCTTCCAGCAGAACTTACACCATATTTTCCATTTGGACAGGAAATCTCCGAAGCCAACAGAATCATCATGAAAGGAGAACGAGTGACAGTTCCCTCGACCATGAGAATGAACATGAAAGAGAAAATACACGATAGACGCCTGGGAATCGAGAAATGTAAATCCAGAGTGAGAGAAACATTGTTCTGGCCTGGAATGAACATGAAAATAACGGAAATGATTAAAGAAATGCAGCGTATGCCAAGAACATAGAAAATACCAGCAGAAAGAGCTTCTGGTGCCGCACAATCTTCCTACAAAACTTTGGGAGAAAGTAGCAACAGATTTATTCAAGTTTCAAAACAACGACTTTGCGATTGTCGTCGATTACTACTCCAATTATCCAGAAATAGCAAAGGTTGACAACACCAGCAGCAAACAAGTCATCCAGAAACTGAAGTCAATATTCTCGAGACATGGCACACCTAGCGAAGTAATTTCTGATAACGGACCACAATACAGCAGCAAAGAGTTTAAAGAATTTACCAGAAAATGGGACTTTATCCTCACCAAATCGAGCCTAAAATACCCAAAGTCAAACGGAATGGCAGAACGGGCAGTTCAAACTATCAAACAGCTCCTCAAAAAAGGTACTAAAAAAGGAGAAGACCGGTACATAGCAGTTCAAGCACATCGAGCACGCCCAGATCCCAACGGAGGACCATCGCCTGCTGAACGACTGTTTGGAAGAAAGATTCGAATAAGACTTCCATCATTTCAACAGTACACTCAGACACCTAATGAGAACAACAAGTACCTCCTAAAGAAAACAACCTTGATGGAAAAGCAAAAAGAATACCACGACAGAACAGCAAAGAAGCATCTACCACTTAAAGAAGGATCAACAGTTTGAGTAAATAATGACGGCTCATGGCCAATCAAAGCAAGAGTGGTTGCACAAGACCAACACCCGAAATCCTACAAAATCCAAACAGAAGGCAGAGTGTTGAGACGAAATAGAAGAGATCTACTTCAAACAAATGAACCATTCATGCAAGGCAACGCAGAAATCGACGAACCATGTGGAGAACGTCACAACACGGAAAAAGAAATTCAAAATAAACCAAATGATACTCCAACAACAAAAACAGATTCCTGAAAACAATCAACTACAGTTACCACACGACATGGACAGGTTAGCAAACCACCTGACTATTATTATTGATTCGAAGACGTTTATACACGATTAAACAGTTGATTGACTCTCTAATTCAAATTTTGTTAAATTTTAAGAAAAGAAAGATGTAATGATAGGACACTTAGTATTTCGTATTTTTAATAACAGACTAATTATTATTTAATGATATAATAGAACTGTAACATGAGACCACAAAGGTCAGTTGTCACTTGAGTCCATCAGAGCTAGGAGAATAAAATAACACAGATCAAAACAGTCCAGTGGTTGGCTCATTCTCATATCATGGAGTCGATGGAAATGTATTGGGATCAAATACAGCAAGCAACAATTTTTGAATTTTCTCCATCAGTTGTTCTTTTTCTGTCTTTTTCATAGTTGCTTTTTACTTCAACATATTTTTACTATTTATGGATTAGGATTAGCGTTAGGACCAGGGTTATGGTGCTTCTACACCGTACGCGAACGCAGGGAGTGTTAAAACTTAATTGAACAAATGACGCAAATCATATAGAACCATAATCTGTTTTTCAGACCCCTACCCACGCAACGAACTGAAGAGAGACCAGTCAGAAAAGAGTAAAAGGATTAAGGCAATCCCACGAGTTGTCAGCACAAATTAATTAATCACAATAAGTACCCGTCCACACGTATTCGTTTACACTTGAAAACGCTTACAAAGTTTTCCGTTCGCATGGCCGTTTTTAAACTGTTTTCATTTGTCATCCCTTCCACACGTAAATGAAGCAACGATTCGAAAACGCTACTACCTGTCCATTGAGCATACGTAATGCGTAGGATGGTAGCGCCACGTAAGCTGTGATGTCATTGTTTTCGAAAGTCTCCGTTTTCGTAGTCTGCACATAAACGATAAACCGCCATTTTCGAATCGCAACACTTTGGAGAGAGTTTTCGAGAGACTCCGTTTTTTCGAACGAAAACACCATTTACATGTGTACGAGAGGCCAAAACATAGAGAAAAATTTTCGTTTTCATTCGAATCAATTTCGCGTCGCTAGCGTCCTATGTAGATGCGCCTGTTGGTAAAGGAGGCTTGCATCCGACCACAGATTAGGAAATAGTGTTGTTCTTGTGCAGGCACCAATAAAAACTATTGGTACCAGGACATACCCTATCCACTAAATCATTTAGGCTCAATTTTTTCCTCCTTACTTCAAAGAACTGTGGATGTTGACTTAGGGCCTATTTACCCGATACGATTGTTGTGTATGATTGTTTGATGTATCCGATTAACTCATTGGTATGGTGGCTGGTGAACTAGCCTTAAGATCCACCCCTTCTCCGTGCAAACATATAGTTAAGCAGTTTCTCCGTATAACAAAGTAGATTTTGTGAGGAAATGGATCTTGTCCTTGGAAATATGACACTGTCACTGTGAAATTAAAATGTGCATCTCCTATTTGTAACCGCAGCTTTTCTCCATGAAGTGACATACCTTCACCGGAAAAACGTGCATCTCCGTCGAAGAAATAAGCGTCTTGCTCTAAGAAATAGACGCCTTCTCTGTACTAATGTGCACTTTCTTCGTAGAAAAATACATCTCCCCCTGTCTCCTCTCCTTGAAGAATTTTCATTATATGTAAGCGGAGGGGTTGGGTTAACGTATGTTTGTCTTCATACCAGCCGCCGTAAAATGATGCCTTCCGAACGTATCGATACTTTGGAGAGCGAATGAAAGCGGGCAGGAATCGTGCCTATGGGACAACATTGCATACCACAGGATGAAGAATTATTTACGATAATTGTATCGTTTAAATAAAGTACATTCTCTCACATTGAAATTGACGGTGACAGCTTCTCAAAACCTGACGAAATATCCCGTCTCTTTGATGAACTCTTTATCGCAATTACCGATTCTATTATAGATGGAAATGTTATGGCTCACGCAGATGTAACAAAACTTCAGGAGTTTGTAAACACTCGTAAACCAAATGAATCGGTAGTTTTAAATATTCCCATTCTAACAACTGATGATGTTTTTAAACTGATCAATTTTTTATCCTCGAATGTTGCTATTAGCCTTGATGGAATAAGCACCAGACTATTGAAGTTAACAGCACCAGCCATAGTCCAGAGTCTCACCAAAGTGCTAAATTGCAGTATCAAAAGTGGAATCTGCCCGGCTCAGTTAAAACAGGCCCGAGTCACTCTAAAACGTAAGCAAGGAAGTAAATTAGAATTGGACAATTACAGATGCTCTCATAGGTGAGCATCCTCGGCCCAGTACTTTTTTAACTTTTTATTAATGACCTTGCACTGTTTTTTGAAAATAATGTAGATCTCTGTGCCGACGACACAACCATCTATGCTTCTGGTTCTTCTGTCCTTGAAATAGAAGAGAAATTGCAATCTGATACAAATCGAGCTATGGAATGGTCGAATAATAATAATATGAAGATTCACTCCGACAAAACTAAATGTATGATACTTTCATCACGTCAAAAGCTTCAAACTTCTAGTAAACAAAGTCTGGACCTGGCCCTCTCCTTTGGTTGTCACATAAAACAAGTGGATTCTGAAAAATGTCTTCGAGTATATATGGACCGTCATATGACTTGGTCTACTCATATTGAGAAGCTGTGTAAAAAACTGAGAAAAAGCATAGCTCTATTAGCACGTGTGCGTAAATTTCTACCAATCCAATATCGACTATGGATATACAATGCAAGTATAAGACCTTTGTTCGAGTACTGTAGCTGTGTATCGAGTAACTGTAGCTCTGGTTACTTGGATGATTTATTCAAACTGCAGAAACGTTGTGCGAGGTATATGATTGACCAATGTCCGGAAAACACAAGGTCACTTACCATATTTAAACGACTTGGTTGGATTCCAGTTGATAAATTATGTCTTTTGAATAAACTAATTCTTTTTAAAAAAATTATTGATGGACGTGCACCGGACTATCTTCGTGACAAACTAACCCTTTTCTCTAATAGTAGTAGCAAATATAATACGAGATCTAGATGTTACGTTTGTATAGTTTACCTAAACCAAAAACTGACGCACTTCGTAGAACTTTTTTTTATTCTGTTACTGTGTGTGGAATTCAGTATCAGGTAACTGCCTGAAAAATTGTTCATCTATCTCTGTGTTGAAAAAAGACTTTAAAAGGTGGCAGCTAGAACAATATTCTGCAGATACCTTTAAGGTATCTAGGCTCTATTAGATATAAACTGGTATATTTTAATTTAATTTGACATTTAATATTTATTCTTATTTGCTTCGTATATATTTATTTTCATCCATTTTGAAAATATTTAAATTATTGTATTTTACTCAACTTTTTAATGTATATATTTTCTATTTTTTAGTATATTCGTAATTATTTAAGTTAAGTTGAAGGCCAAAAGGAAGAATACAAATATTTTTTATAATTTTGTTACCCTCATTAAATAAAGTTTATTGGTGTTGGTATTGGTAAATGGGTCCTTACATACATTAGGCTACAGGAGCGGATCTTCTTGCATCAACAAATGGTAGCAAAAGTAACTGTTTACTCTTTCATGCAAATAGGCGTATTTAAAGTGATATATCTTCCAAACGAATATATAAAACCAAAAAATTGTAAAAGAACTTATCAGTTCCCGTGCTTTCTCTAGGGAGTTTAAATGCAATTCAAGAAATACTAAATGCACTTTGGTTTTTGGATACCGTCATCCAAACATGCGGGTGTGGTAGCACTTGAGAAATGCGCCCCTCGGTAGCAAAACGGCGCCTTATCCCGGAGAATACAACTTGCAAAGAAATATCAATTTGAAAAGAAATGTCCTGCATTTAAAACATGCGAGGAAACCCCCTCCAAAAAAACAGACTTCGGTTCAGTAAAAAACATTGCCCAATTTATCGGGACCAAAAATATTCGTACACTAGTTCATACGAGATCATCCCAAGAGGTCAAATGGTTGGTCCCCAGAGCGATCAGTTGGCCTGTCCAGATTATGCTCGTAAATTGCGGAAAAGTTGCTCCAAAGGATGCCAAGAATTTGCTCATAAAAAGTTGCTGCCAAAATCTGAAAATTTGTTCTCAAAATTAAGTGTTTTTAAGCGTATATATTTACTGGATATCTGTTTTATTGCATCAATAGACGTTTCACATCTTGAATTATCCGTTGTTTTAAAATTTCTCCGTGCACGCGGCCTATATAGAGGTCGCAAACAAAACTAAACAAGTGTTTACAAGAATTTTGAATAAAAAATGAGATTTCTCTTTAGTATCTTACAAAGTACGTAGAAATTGAACGAGCGTGCTCTAGTTCTGGTCCTTTCTCTTATTGCTGTAGTGTAGTTAATCATTTCAGATGCCTCGATGTAATCTTCCAATCACTTTCTTGTTGCAATGATAAACTGCTTAGCAAACTGAACAACCGTTCAGCAGCAGCAGAGCCAGGCTGAATCAGTCGCACTTTCTTTACCATTGGTGCCCATTGTGGAAGCGTGTCATGATGTGATGACAACGACGACAACGTGGGCGTCCGCCATTTTTCCTGGGATAGTGGCATCAATTCCATAATTGGAAATTGGAATGAATTACCACATTCCCCAGAAAACCCAAAGATCAAGGACTAATGTTCAGCCTATCCCCCTCCCGTTCCCTAAAAGAACACTTTTAAACGGCACAACGATGTTTCTTAGAATTTTCTTGTACCATAATAATCATATTACCAATGAGGAAATGTTCAAAACTTCAAAAATTCTAAATCTTGGTTCAAATAAGCCCAACAGTTGCTGAAAATGTGCTAACTTTAAGAAAAGTTGCTCGAAGTTGCTCGTTTGCGAAAAAGTTGCTCGAAATCCCAAAAGTTGTTAAAAAGTTGCCGAGCACAATCTGGATGGGCCCAGCGACCAGCGACAATCATATCGTGTGAATGGGCGTGAGCTGCGCAACTGTCGTTAAACGATTATTAAACGATACTTTCCGACAGCTTTCTACGAACATGCCTCACGTGAGGTAATTTCAGTCGTTATTTTCAAAATGGTGGACTTCCTTGCAGAAAATAATCTTTGTGGTCAAACTTTGTTAAAGTTAGTAAGCAGAGGAAATGCAATCATCGCTGAACTTTTGCGCTTATCGGATTTCATTCCACCTGAATTCCGTCTTGACAATAAAAGAGATCAGTTGAAATATGGCGACGTTTTGACCGACTTCTCGTACTTCCGTGGACCTGAATTCTACGAAGCGAAAATCGACGCTAAACCGGTAAGTGCGACGAGTTAAACTAGCCTGATAATGCACTGGGATCTAACAGTTACTAGAACGTACTGACAAGATTTTCAGGCGAAGCTATAAGAAATGTTCGGCCTTTTTATTGGATTTTGTAAAGTGGCTATCAATGACGTCTTGCATTTCACTTCTTGAACTTCTACTACTTTCCTCACACCGTTGCATTTGCATTTGCCCTCCAAGACAAGGCTGCCACATCCTCACAAAGGTAGACCAGTATCTTCCTAGCGTTATTGGGTAAACGTCCAGTAGCGTTGAGATTGCATAGCTCTCCTGTAGTTGTATCAAGCTTTTGAAATTTTAAAATAAAATAACCTTTTGTCTATTAGTTGACAATTGCTTCCAAATTTTGCTCGGTTAGAAACAGCTTTTTTACAAGGAAATTGAAATTTGATTCAAAAATGATGAGTGGGAAGATGCCACCAGGACTCAGGGAACTTTAAAATTTGGTACCAGAGTTGATTGTGAACCCAGATTACTGTTTGGGATGAGAGTAAGAAATATACAATACCTTGATGAAAATCATCTTGAAATCTCAATATTCAAATTAAAGTACATGGAAAAATTGGTCATGGTAATATTTTGACTTTATTTGAAAGCAGTTGTCTAATGTCAGGCACTTCTTTAGAGCATGCTTTTTGGCTTAATGTCTTGAATTTGTTGGCTGTGAATGGTACAGGTAATTCAGATGCAGTAAGTTGTTTCTCAATATTTCTGATGTGGTCTTTCCAATCAGTATGAAACTGAGATGCATTGTGTTGATCCTGTCCAGTTTATAGCAAGAGGAACCAAGGTGCTTAAATGCCAAGGTGTACCAGGTGATCAGAAAATTACTGTAGCTTTGACAGTCATAGGTGTAAATTATTTGATGATGTATTATTATTATTGTTTCAAAATATAATCTTTATGTTGGGCAAAAATTACTAAAATCCTGCAAACAGAATTAACTAGACATCAACTAAAGGATATCTCTTACATTTACACTGAGGAGTTGGAGAACTCGAGGATTTTATAATGGTAACATACTGTAAAAGTACAGTACACATATCTTCAAGTCACAATGACTACCCTTAGGTTTACCATGATGAAGCAAAGCACCCTGATACACAGGGGTTTGTTGGATGGACATTAATCTGCATTACCCCCCTGGGTTTAAAAAGGATTCTCTTCCTGAGATATACAAAAGGGGATTTTGTCCAAGTAAAAGGCACATTCTTTCAGTCATTAACACTTGAATGCTTACATACCCTATAAATGGAAAAGCAAAGTTGAGAGTGATTGAGAAGCTGTCATCAAGGCAGAGAAGCATGCTGGGAGATTTCTGTGATTAATTTGTAGCATGGAGGTTCACAATGTGCCATTGAATTTAATTGGAATACAGTGTCAAAATTATCACTGACTGAAGACTGGAACGTGAGAATGTTTGTGCAATTAGTATGTACTTCTCAGTATTATTGTATATGAAAACAGTATCTCAATTTATCAGAAGAAAAGTTCTTTATGTAATTCAAATTAACTCAAAGCATTTATTCACCTGGGCAAAATTTCAACATTGATTTCTCTTGAACCTCTACTGCAATTCTGACCAAACTCCCTGTGGGAATGCCAATCCTTACACTAATTCTTAATATGAACCTTACCCTAACCCTAACCCTACCCTTAAGTCTTATCCTAACTCTAATTGCAATTTTATTGTAAATGATTTATAAATTGCTGTTCTTATGTCATCTTTTCAAATAGTTTCATGCTTTACATGTTGCCTCATTCTTTTGTGTTAAAACTTCCACTGAACCTATGGTGTAGGTCATTCACTTATGATAAGTATCTACTAAACTGTAGTTTCACTTGCTGCTGTTCACAATCCATGTGAAGTAGTGGTGTTTTTGCGAACATTTTCTAGCCTATTTGGCACTTAGAAAAGTTTGCATAAGATTGTGCTAGATGACCATAACTCAGTGTAAATGTGACCTCTTACATGTCCTCATTAATGTGATTATGACTCCTTTGTACATTATCTAGGATCTAATTTTCTTTTATTTGGCTTTTTTTCCATCTTATTACTTCAGGAGCTTCAAGACCTTGATTCAGAATTCAGGGAAAACCATATTGACATACTGACAAGATTCTTCCTTGCATTTGAAAGTGTTTACAAATACATCACTGACCTGAACAGGTACAGTAAATATGCAATTTTTTAATCTTTAACCTGACAGTATTAGTGTGCTGGACAGGGAATTTAGTAATCTGGCTGGATACCAATCAGTTTCCTCATTATTTCCTAAACCAGTCACAACAATTTTGTGATATTTGTTGAATCTTCAGACTCAGTTAAGGTCAGAACCATTGAGCTTTTCTGTGATAATGATAAAAATATTTATCCTACTCAGGCATGCAGTGAATTTTGAAACTTCACTCAAGAAACTGAAACTTAGATGAAACCTTGGCTCAGCGCAGACAAATCTTTTGTACAAACAGTGCACCTGTCTACAGTATACAGTATCTGTGATTTTTAATTAGATGTGGCAGTTTTGGAATGAAAATAAAAGATTTTGCTTTTAAAATTTTTTATATGTATTGCAAGCCTTGAAATTAGTAGCCAGTTATGGACATTGGTGCAAATTTGTTATTATGAAGGTGTGACCAGCACAAAGTTTATTGTGCACATCACTACCATTTGTCCAGTGCCAGTTCTTGTGAAAACAAACTTCAGATTTTACCAAACTGTTATTTGTTTCCAATCAATTTTTCTTTAAAATTGCATTTTATATCCATGTTACAAGATCAATCATTGGTCACCTCAATTTCATGAAACTTGCAAGTTATCATAAATACTTATGTATTATTGTTACCCACTAGATAATCCCTGGCCCTCTCAGTTACCACCTGGTCTGTAAACAGCTGTTTGTTGTAATCAGTAAAAAGGTTGATAACTGCCATAACTGATACTGATATTCTTTGATATTCTTTGAAATCAGTTATAGCAGTTATCAACCTCTTAACTTTTAACCTTACTTATCATTGCCTACACAGTATTCTGTTCTTATATCATTGATTGTTTTAAAAAGAGATTGCTTTTATACAGCATATAGCTGCTAATTAGCCATGTCCAAAAATATAAGTTCATATTTCCAGGCTTTGTCATGTGAAATTTGAAGGGATGTGGTCATTCACATGCCTCGTCTATTTGAGGTGTGTGATGGCAAGTGATAACATAATAATGCCTTAATAAGTAATGACAGCACAAAGGTAAATACTGCAAAAAGACTTCATGAAACATGTGGTACTTGTTCACAATTTCACCCTTCAGCAGTACTCTAATTTCTATCTGGGACTGGCTATACAAAGTACAAAATTTAATGCTTATAGCAAAGTTGGGCAAAATACAATTAAAACACATTCTGAAAAAAGTGTTTGTGAGACTGTAGTATTTTAACTTTATTACAAAGTCATCATCAGACAGAATGATTTACAAAGCAAGCCAAGGTCTATATATACAATGTGTGATGTCAGTGTGATGTTGCTTTGATTCCAAGAAAATTGTGTTGCACATAATGTTTAAAATAAAATCACTTCCATTTGAAGCAGATTGCCAACTTATTGACACTTTATTGTCCCACTCATGTCAGGTCAAATTTCACAACATGAGTATCACATTATTTTTACAAAACATTTCACAATTGTGTTTACACATCATTAAATAAGGGCAAGAAACTCCAATTAAACTTGTATTAAATTTAATTAAACATCCAACAAATTTTACAATCATTCAAGGAAGAGGAGGGTGCCAGAACAGTGGAAAGAGTTATACCATTACAATATATAAAGGAAAAGGGATGCCTTGATGTGTGAAAAATATAGGGAGTGAGACTTATGGAGCATAGCATGAAGGTGTGGGAGAAGATCCTGGAGGGAAGATTAAGAGACATTGTGGAGATTGATGAAAATCAGTTTGGCTTTCAGCAGGGGAAGTCAACAGTGGATGCCATCTTTGTTATGAGACAACTATGAGAGAGGTACGGATGGGGGAAAAAGGAGCTATTCCATATTTTTGTAGACTTGGAAAAAGCCTTTGACAAAGTGCCAATGGAAGCAATTGTATGGACACTGAGGAAACAAAATGTGCCAGAACGACTTATAACACTGGTTATGGCACTGCATGTAAACTCAAGATCATCAGAGGCAGGAACATCAGAGGAGTTTGAGATAGGAGTTGGAGAACATCAAGGTTCTGCACCGAGTCCCCTGTTGTTTGTGGTGGTGATGCAGAAGGTAACGAAGGATGTGAGAGGTGAAAGTTTGTGGAAATTGTTGTATGCAGACAACCTAGTGATCATAGCAGAGTAAGAGGAGCAGGTTGTCAGGAGGTTTAATGAGTGGAAAAGAGAGTTGGAAACAAGAGGTGTGAAGGTGAATATGGACAGGACAAAAATGATCATAGTGGGAAGGGAGCCAGCAGTGAGACCACAAAGAGGCAGATACTCTTGTGGAGTTTGTGGGGAAGGGGTAGGAGAGAACTCAGTCTGGTGTCAGGGATGTTCAAGGTGGTGCTATGGGAAATGGTCTGGACTCAAAAACATCAAAAGAGCAGGAGATAACTCTAAGTGTGGGGCTTGTGTCAGAGATCCCATGGCAATGCCTCAGGAGGTGGTGGTTGAGAGTGGTATGTTGGATGTGGTGGACAGCTTTTGTTATTTGGGTGACACCATGACCTGTGTGGGTGGAGCAGAGGTGGCTGTCAGGGCAAGGATAGCCAGGGCATGGAGGAAGTGGAGGGAGTAGGCAGGCTTGTTGATAAATCAGAACATGCTCTTGGTCAACCAGGCTAGGGTTTACTGTGCCTGTGTGAGGCCAGTACTGTTATATGCTGCTAAGACTTGGGTACTGACAGGAAAGCTGGAGGGAATTTTGGTTAGGTGTGATCATGAAGAGGTGTGGAGGATTTGGAAGATAGACTGAGGAGAGCAAGGCTGAGGTGGTTTGGGCATGTTAGAAGAGAGGAAGGTCATATACAGGTATGGACAAGAGCTGTAGAGTTGGAGGTGGTGGGAAAGAGAATGGTGAGAAGGCCTAGGAAGACCTGGAGGCAGGAAGTGAAGGAGGTCCTGAAACATTTGAATATCAGGGAAGATATGGTAGGTGATAGGCAATCCTGGAGACAACTCATAGCACGTCTGACCCCAGCATTGGGAAAAGATGGATGTTAAACGAGAATGAATGATGATGATGTAACAACATCCATGTGAAGGTCAAAATTTGAAATATTTTGTTACTTAATGACTTCCACTTCAGAGGTGTTTAGCTGAAATGCATTGTGTTAAATTCTGAGAACAACTTTTAAGTTTTGGGCATGCAATGGATCACACACCTTGTTGGTTCTAGGTGTGTGCCAGGGCATGTGCATGTGATTGTGTGTGTGCCTTGTATGACAAAGCCTGTATTTCATAATTTTTATAGCTATAGGCAAGTATTTAAGCCAAAGTAATTTGACTAACTAATTGGGTTAAATTTTAAGCTACCGATGAGTTTAAGACACACATGCAGAGATGCTGTTGTGATTCAGATTGTCAGACATTCAGTGATAGTTTTCATTGTGTAGTTTCAAGATAAACCATGCTTACTCAACCTTTGAATGGAACAAGTGAGAATAATTAAGTTTCACTTGTGAGGTACTTTAAGTTAACATGTAATGCCCTAGGTTGTGGGATGTCTTGTTGATATATTAAATTAAGACATTCACTAACTTCTATAAGCTGCTAACTCATAGTGACAGATAATTTTTTTTATGTGACCAGTACAAACTTATTTATGCCTTCCATTTTGACAGGCAGAAATAAAATTTTTTTTCCAGGTCTGTTTGTATGAAATTATATAGTACTGTATATGCTGTATATTTTGTTACATACCTGGAAATTATTTTAATCTTTGGAAGTTTAACCAAAAAGGAATTTTTATATCTCTGCTCACATTTCATGGTTAGAAACCAATTCAGAGCTGACAATTAAGAGTCTGGTTGTCTGGCCAGTTGATAGAATAATCTGCCATAAGCCGGATTGTTAAAAGTTCACTATCCTGGTGGGTTCAGTTCTTGTCCCCCAGTACTCCTGCAGTTCTGAGCGTGGCAACCAAACGTTTTGGGTTCCTGGAGGTACAGAAACTGTCTGACAAAAATAATTGGATGAGAGATATATGGACAACCTTTTAATAGCAATCAAAAGGCCTTGTAGGATGGTTCACAAATGCTAAAGCTGATGAACCAGAAACTTACTGGCTGGTAGGGCAGTGTTGAAGTTAGAATGTTCTTTTGTGGAGACTGAGTCTATGATGTAGCATTTGGCTGTGTGCTGTGTTATACGCCATTAGGTGCAACAGAACCAGAGTTTTTTTAGCATCTGCTTGAATTGCGATCAATCTGATTAACATTTAATAACAGATAGGATGTTTCTGATCTGAATAAAAGTTAAAAATGTTTCCATAACAACTTAAATGTAAAAATTGTAAAACATGGTTCTATATTTTTGATCATTCACCATAATCTTTATCAGAGAATGACTTGAAAGCAGAATAGCAGTCTTGTTCTTAAGCTTAACATGGGGTCCTAAGGGACATTATAAAAAGTTTTTATGTCTTAGGGAATTCCTTCCTTTCACTGACAGTATTTATCCCAACTATTGAATGCTATGATCCCAGAAATAGATGTTTGTCATGATAGACAAATCATTTACTGCCTGCCTCCTCACTCCCAGTGTGTCAAAAAGTCCAGACCAGAGTCCTAAAATTTATTGTATTGTTAAGGCAAAGGTTAAGGTTGGGATTGTAGTCAAGATTAAGCTAAGGTAAGTGTCTGGATTTGGGTTTTGATTCTGGTTAGGATAAGTTTTAGATTCCAGTGTTTTCCCTTGGCAAGATCCGAGATGTGTCCTGCTGTACCTGACCTTAAGAAGGCTTGTTTACCACTGTGCCATAAATTAATGACAGTAACTTCTGGCTGACCACTGTGCCTGGCCAACAACTTTTCAACAATCTGTAACAGTACTTTTTGCAAGTATCTGCTCAATTAAGAGCCATTGACTTGAAGACGGAGCCCTTGACTTGACCAAAAAGGCCTTTTGTCTTCATTATGTGGGGTGCCCTATTTAAATCTTTGGGGAAATGCTGGTTTCATGTGGACATCATAGAAACCTAGACAAGTCATTCATCACCAGAGACACAGTAACACAGATAGTACTGCAAACGTTAAACTGAGTATGACTTTTCTAGTGTCTTGGGATGTTGGTAGTGGTAACCATGCATATTGTAGAACTCTTAGGTCTTCACCATATAGGTAATGGTGGACTAACTTATGTTTTTCTTGTAGGTTCTTGGAAGAACTAGATGAAGGTATTTTTATCCAGCAAACACTAGAAACACTCTTGATTAATGCTGATGGCAAACAGTTGATGGTACAGTGTGTTCATTGCATTATTTTTGTTCTAATGATCATCTTTACATCATGACAGCTATCTTTGCTGTTACTGTTGTAATTATCAGTATCAATGACATCATCATCATTATCAATGTAATTATGATCATCATTGTTGCAATGATTGTCAACACCATCACAATCATCACAACCATCTTCATCATCGTTATCTGTCATTGTCATCAATCTTTCTATTGTCATGATCACTACCATCATAGACATTGTAACAGTTATCATCATTATAAGCTTTATTGTAATAAGCATTATCTTCATAATTATTATGATTACCACTATTATCATCATTATATTATTATCATGATTTTCATCATCATTGACATTCCCATTGTCATTGTTTTATAAGAAATTCAAAGAATTTTTGGTCTCAAACGAAGTTAGTGGAAATCAAAATCGTCACTTGATGTTGTTCACATTCATGTTATTAAAAGCGCATGTAACCTAAACTTGTAGTAATACTCAGTCATAATCATACCCCTGTACTCATAATCATGTCATAGTCGATCATGGTTATAGTATAAAATAAATCATCGTAATTATAATCAAATCAAAATCATTGGTCTAGTGCTACCAAATACTTTTGAACAGTTTATCTCAAACTCATTAATAATTTATGAGCAAAACACAAAGAAAATCAGTACCGAGACGTAGTTTGGATATCTGATCTTAATTAGCATAGAATTTTGACAAATTTGAACCCGATTTTCACTTTCAATACGGATTCGTTTAAGATATAATATCATACAGTCGAAAGTCGTGTTTCATCAGACATCCAAACACCTCGAAGTTGGTTAAAAAGCTCGGCTATCGCCTCGTTTTTCATTCACTTCTCGGTGGTTGGATATCTGTTGAAACACTCCTTCTCGTGTATGATATATTACATCAAGATATTTTGCGTGGTTTATGACATGAAAAAAATACTGAGAAAGGTGTGCATTATACAGTAATCAGTTTTTCGAGTGATATAGGGCAATTTTGTTTTTATTTTGATTTAACCACGAGAGAACTACGGTTATTTGCTTAAACTATGCCACTTGCCTAAAGACTCCTTTCGTCAAAATCGAACTGGTTGGTTCAAGGTTATCGGCAACGTTTAGTTCAGTAATTTCAGTACACGTATTTGTCTGAAGACGATTCAGTTTGATCTACACGTCATCAACTCTGTATAAATCAACGCGCTTGTAATTTCCGTCACTAGAACTTGATAATGGTGTTAAGATGACATCGAAACGTTTTATAAACCTTATCCTTCTATCGCTTACATTTGTTATAAAATGTAATTCATAATAATATAGTAATAGAAACTGTTTGCCGTGTTTATACAGCCTGATGCAAGCACGAGAAGAAGGTTGGGAGAAATCGAAAGCTGTTGTGTACGCCCGAGACCCGAAGGTTGAGGGTTTAAACGGCCGCTTGAGAGTTCTCCCAATCCCTCTGAATGTCTGCATCAGTCTGTATATGCACAAGAAAACAGTTTCTGTTTCTTTCATAAATAAGCAAATAACTAAGCAATAATAATTGTGAACAACGTACTTCATTTTCACTATCAATTGGTAAGTTCTCCTTCTAAGTTCCTTGACCAGTCAGAGCTTCCCACTCGCGCCAAGAACAAATCTAGCGTCAGTAAGCCAATCAGAGCTTTCCATAAACTCCAAGAACAAATTCTGGCGTCAAGCGGCGCCTGTGATGTCTTAACCGTGTTTGCATAGCCGGATATAAACACGATAATAGACCAATCACTGCGTTCGTAATAGGAAACTTATTTTATAATATAAATATATTACATTGACGCTTATTAAGATACCGCCTTACAGCTAAACCAATGTGTTTCTACATAGAAGGTGGTCGCTTTGTGCTCATATTTCCATATTAAAATATATCTGCTTTTTATTGAATAAAACTATTCCTACGGTGTGTGGGGGATTAATTTTCTCCCGCCGTTCTGACCTGGGGGCGGACTGGAAGGCGGAGAGCTAAAATGAGTCTGGAGGGGTTAAGAAGAGGAAATAATTATGGTAGTTAACGTTACAGTTTACAATATTTCTTTATTCTAAAATTTGTTTTGTATATTTTTTTTTTCCATTATAAGGCAGAGGCGTTATATCTCTATGGAGTGATGCTGTTGTTAATTGACCAGAAGTTTGACGGAGATGTTCGAGAGAGGATGTTGGTCTCGTATTACAGATACTGGTAAAGTATATTAACAAGACTTTGTATTTTAAGTATTACTGAACAGTATTATTAACTTTGCCGCGTTAGACCCTAACCCTTGCCATATCCCAATCTTAACCCTGAACCTCATCCTAACCAAAGTCACAACCCTAACCCTAAAACGTTAGCGGTTTATCTACGTCCGCTAAACTGCAGTGTTATGATAAATTTAAATAATTATAATGATAATAATCATGGTAATAATAATGGTAATGGTAATAATAATGGTAATAATAATGGTAATGATAATGATAATGATAACAGTAATGATAATAATAATGGTAATAGTGATAATGGTAATAATGATAATAGTAATAATGATAATAGTAATAATGATAATAGTAACGATAATGATAATAGTAATAATAATGGTAATGATAATGATAAGAGTAATGATAATGATAAGGATAATAATAATAATAATGATAATGGTAGTGATAGTGATAGTGGTAATGGTAATGGTAACGATAATGATAGTGATAGTGATAGTGAAAATAATAATAATAATGGTAACTAATGAATAATGAATGATAAAAAATAAAGGATAATGCTAAATGATAAATGATAAAGAATAAATAGGATTTCAATTTCAAGCAGTCATATTATAAATAAGATAAATAGCTTCGATACTTTGGCAACAACCGTCTTGAGTTTTCTACCTCAAATATTGTTTTTTACCAAAAACCACGGCCAGCCGACAACTTCAAAAAGTATAAAATAAAACATATTCCGAAAAATAGAGACATCTTGGAAATCTCAAGATATGTGTCAAAAGAAGACGAGTATACGAGACTGTAATATTTCGACTTTATTACAAAGTCATCATCAGACAGAATGATTTACAAAACAAGCCAAAATCTATATATGCAATATGATGTTGACAACGGAAGTTAGGAATCATATACCTGAGATATTAGCACGACAGAACGCATTGCTAATTAATTATTTCGACAGGAAGCTAATATTTACAAGGCAAAAGTCATGAACAATAACTGACCCGACAATGCTCATGTGTAAGGTGACGTATAAGATGACAAACTAGGATAGGTGAGTATCAGATGCCATAAAGTCGACAAACTGATAGAATAATTGTCAGCCATTAAGTTGACCAACGATAAAGTGAGCAACCAAAGAAAAGAAAGAAAAGAGTCAGAGTGAGAACGACGTATAAAGTAGGATGCCGGAATTATATATGAAGCCGCCTAGTTGAAAAGTATGAGTTCTTTTGAAGCTTTCAGTCCGGAGTTGATTTCATGCTTATTAAATTTGATATGAAGAGCTTCAATTAACAAGAGTTTAATGGTGTTACTAGATTTACTCGAATAAAAAATTTTATATTAAAGATTAAATTCTTAATAGAGTTAGATGAGTTCGAAAAGAAGGGGAGGTTATTAAGTCGATCGTACTGACCCTGTAAGTTGGCAAGAAAACATTCAGTGAAGTGTTGTGGTATTGCACTGGTGTTGAGTAGAATGTTCTGTCAGACGTTTAGAAACGCATCTGTCGGTTTTGCCGATATAGCTTCCTGTCGAGATAATTAATTAGCAATGCGTTCTGTCGTGTTAATATCTCAGGTATATAATCCCTAACTTCCGTTGTCAACACCACACTATATATATATATATATATATATATATATATAGACCTTGACTTGTTTTGTAAATCATTTTGTCTGATGATGACTTTGTAAGAAAGTCGAAATATTAATTTCATACACTCGTCTTGTTTTGACTCATCTTGAGTTTTCCAAGATGTCTCTATTTTTCGGAATATGTTTTATTTTATACTGTTCCTGTAAGAACTAACTTGCGACAGCTTGTTGTAGCGGCAAAACGAGGTCGCATGGGAAAGAATGCTTACATCAAAATGTGTACAAGCTCATACTTACTTCAAGTGATAGCAAGTTCACCCTGGTAAAAAGTCAATGCTAGTTAATGGTAAAAGAAGACGCGAGGCTAGCCTTGTACCCAAGCGCTCAATACCTTATTTTATTTTATAGTGCGACCAGGGCCGATATTGAGTCAAACATTGACGATGTGTGCAAGCTTCTTCGAAGTACAGGAATTTCCGCGGGAAAAAGGCCTTCGAAATATCCAGAGGATTACTTTGCGTGAGTGTGTCTCGAATGATGTCAAAAATTCTTGCTAATCTTGTGAGATTACGAACATTTGTGGGGAACACAGGTGTCCTGGTTTGACTTGAGATAAATGTGTGCTGGTATTCCAGTTTAACTTGTGAAAATTTTGTTCACTGGCCTGATTTCATGCTGAAAAATCCACGATGTCCCAGTGAATTTTTCGATCCTCCCATGTTTTTTCTGTCTGACGAAGGGCTTTCGCTCGAAACGTTAGATAACTACTCTCACATTTCGTCACTACTCAAACCTTTCTGATCATTTCACTTCGATTTTCACACTGCCCACGCAGCACTCTCTTTTTATTTCATGGTTTTGATATCTTGCTGCATAGACTGTTATTTGTTTATTACATACACCAGGATGACAATCGCAACCTGAAAAATTGCACGCGTAAACGACGCTTAAGAACTGAGTTTGTTGGTTTAATTCCGAGTTCTTTCAGGGCTCTTGTTTTCCTTCTCAAACTACCATTCCCGCTTGGTTTTCCACTTTCAACTAAATACCACCACTTTTCGTTTTTTTTGTTGTAGTCGAGTTGCTATTTCTGAAACCTTCATTAAAATGTTGGTTGGTCGACTGCGTTCCGACGACATTTATAACCAGGTAAGAACTATTTCTGATCCGAAATTATTGTGTTCTTTCCCAGTCCTCATTCCACTCTTTCTCAAAATTGCCTCGTGTGTTTTCTGTGGTGCGTGTCGTGGCTGCATGCGGGCCAGGCTTCTCGAACAGCCTGAGGCAGTTACTCCAGACCATTGAACTCTAAAAAGACTGGAACGATACCTGCAAACTGTATTTTGAAGCCATCATGGAGGCTGACGTGTAGGTCATTTTGCAGGTCATCCCAGTCCCCTACGCAATAAAACACGCAACCTATTGTGAAAAACATCACCCAACTTTCGGATTTTTTGACAGTTTTCTTTTTTATCCATAGTAAGTAGAGGAAAATGTCGGTAGGACTGCATATTTGTCAGAATTAACTGTCAATGAAAAGTAAAAGTTCAATACAACTTTTTCCCCACGCGTGTTTTTGACCTACATGGCTGCCCCCATATCGGCTTCATTCAATCGTGAGGCCTGGTGTGACGAGGTATCGTCCCAGTCTTTTTAGAGTTCAATGCTCCGGACCAGTGGACTCTAAAAAGACTGGAACGATACTTCGTTAAATCTGGCCTTACAACTGAGTTAAGCCGACACGGGGGCAGCCATGTGGGTCAAAAACACGCGTGGGAAAAAATTGTACTGAACTTTTATTTTCATGGACAGTTAATTCTAACAAATATGCAGTCCGAACGACATTCTCTTCCAATGTACTAAGGACAAAAAAAAAATTGTCAAAAAATCTGAAATTTGGGTTAAGTTTTTCGCAGTAGGTTTCGTGTTTTATCGCGTAGGGGACTGGGATGACTCGCAAATTGACGTACATGTCAGCCTCAATGATGGCTTCAAAATAGAGTTTGCAGGTATCGTTTCAGTCTTTTTAGAGTTCAATGCTCCGGACCCACCTTGCCGTTGGTCTTTGCCGTTGGCTCAACAAACAAGGAAACGAGCTTTTGGCGCGAAATTTAAACGACATAGTTCAGTGTTCTCACGACGGAACCTAAAATTCCGCTAGTTTATGGAGATGTCTGGAAATTTAAAAAAGGAAAGAATACTTTGTGAGGATTTTACTGCTCGAAACATGTTTACTGTTTGACCTACTGCCTAAAATTCTATCATTATCTCTGTTTCTTCATGAACGTCTAGCATTATTTCCAGGCCAAACGTAAACTCTAAACCTAATTCTAACCGTAACCCTAACCCTTACTTTAACCTAAACCTTAATTAAATTTAGAGAATTAGTAAGTAAATTGCTTTCGTCATTTCACGGCGCACTTCGTCTCTTTCATTCCAAATAATCAGGTGAATGCGTTGCCATACATAATTTCCCGCCAAAAACCACCTCGCTTGCCCGAAGAGCCCGCAGCAATGACCAGCGGTAAGTAGGTCCTAAACTCGAGTCTAGCCAGATTTAACGTTGTCGCAATTTTTTTTAAGGTTTCGTCCTACCCCCTCCCGGAACACCGAAGCACCGCTCTTGCCACTCAAGCCGCCATGCTGTATGTGATCCTGTACTTTGTCCCCGACACACTCAATTCACAGCAGGCCACCATGAGGGAGATTGTGGATAAATTCTTTCCAGACAATTGGGTAAATTCCTTAAGGGCCGTTTACACGTAAGATTTTGCAGATGGCCATTGTCATCCCGGTGTATGTAATAGACTCATCACAGTCTGGGGAGTAAGATATCCGCTTATGATTCGCTGTAGTTTGTCCTCGACGTTCTCGTCAGTTAAACACATACTCCAAGATGTCAATCGCTTGGCGCAATGCCACTTGTAAACAGCCCTTTACGTTCCTTATTTTATTGTCCACAGTTAAACTGACCGAATCCTTATTTAAGTGATTTATGATTAGAATGGCTTTGGTGGATTGGCGTGGGAGAGGGTTGTGTGGGTTAAAATCCCTTCCTGGCTACTGAATGAGCGTTGGTGTGCTTTCTAAAGGTATACAGTAATGATTGGTGTGATTATTTTCATGTTAGTTTACCCTATGTCGTGGAACCTCTTTCCACTCTTATTCAAATGTAGTGAAGAGCGATTACATTCAGTGGGACTGCATCTTTCCTTGTAAATATATTCAATAGACGAGCCCTCTTTGTGGTGTCTTTACACTATAGCTTGCCGCACTCATATCTAATTACAAAACAATAAACCTTTCAGCTACGAATAAGGTTAAAAGTCCAGTAATTGTAGATACCCCATCCGGGTGGCGTGCGACTTCTATAATTTTACTCTGGCTAACGTCAGATTATTTTACTGTGGTTAACGCCAAACGATTTTACTTGTCAAAGGGGGAGCTCCCGCCTTGAAAGAGTTAATTTGGTATTAAAATATCAGTTGGAATGGTCATAATTCAGCTAAGTCCACCGTGTATAAATTTGATACAATCCATACCGTTCCGTGATTCATACCATATTTCCTTTATTAAGTCTCCCATAACCTCCCCCAGTTAATTGAAAAATAAAAATAAGCCCTATCCCTCTATTGTAATAATTTAACTTTATTCATCCATCTTGTGGCAAATCTTGTTTGATGTCACAGTCTATGTTGTTGTTTGTTACTTTTAGTCGGAAAATTAAAATTAGCTCTCTCCTTCTAATAAGTCCCACCCTCTATTAAGTCCCCATCCTCTATTAAGTCCCACCCTCTAAGCCCCATCAGCCCTCTTCCTCTAATAAGCCCACCCTCTATTAAGCCCCAACCTTCTAATATGCCCCTACCTTCTAATATGCCCCTACCCTCTAATAAGCTCCCCTCCCTCTAATAAGCCCCCATCCTCTAATAAGCCCACGTTGGTGGCTTAAAATTAAAAAGCTTTCTTGGGGCTACATAGGGAAAATACGGTACCCCGGGAACATTTGTACGTATTACAGGATTTTTTTTAAAAACATACCTACAATGAAGATTGATGGCATTTTCGGCAAATCATCTTCTCGAATCTTATATTGTGTTCTGAGACCTTAAAGAAGGTACCCATAGCCTTCAATAGCGAAGCGATGTCAGTAATTTGCAGTCATTTATTGTGATAGCAATCGTTGGGTAAATATTTTGAATAAGGTTTGGAAGTCTACTAGTTGTTCAAGAAATTAAAACTTTGTTCATGAAAATAATAATATCTGGATACCCAACGAATGTTTTTGGGAAGAATTAAAGGGATATTCTCGATACCAGAACTGAATTCGAAAACCAGGCTTTCTGTGACCTGAATATAATGCAAAATCGTCAAGACGTACCCAGATATTAGTCTTATAAACCGGACCAAAAGCATTTTTTTTCTTATTTCAAGGTTCATGTTTTATGAAATGTAATTTATTTTTCTCAAAACAAAACTTATTATCTCTAGAAAGTATTCTACTTTCTGAAAATGTTTCTTGAAATTTTTCTCGTATAGAAATTTTGTCGAGATAGCTTATCTTCTAACAGGAATAGGATCAAGCTTCTTTTGTGAAGCTTTCTTTTTTAAATCCACAGCTGTTTGTGATCCAGGATTTTCTTTTCCTCAGGTAATCAACATATACATGGGGAACGTTGTGAACCTTGTGGAACAATGGGAACCTTACCGGGCAGCAAAGACGGCCCTAAATAACACGATCGAACTGGCCAACGTGAGGGATCTCGTAAGTTGTCCGTAAGAAGTGTAATTATGCCCGAAAGTCGTGGCGAAGTGCTCGTTGAAATTAGCCACCTAACTCATGAATTGTTGATGAATTTGGGAATTGAAAACCAAGTATCGAGACTTCTGTTGAAAGTTTGTGGCCAATGTTGTATTTATTGTATTTCAGTTTATTAACCCAGGATAACCACGTCAACTGCATGTTGTATTTCCCTGGGCCACACTTAAGTACATTAACTTACTTTACAAATTATAAGTACAGGAATGAAATAGCATGGAAACTTACTTGTTATGGAAAATTTTGTAATTTGGAAGAATATATGGTATTAACTTTTTCTTCCACTGTGATTATATAATTGATTCCAGGTTATAGTACCCGAGTAGCTTAAACTTTGTTTCATGTAATTTAAAATAGTTTTAGTGCCCGAGTAGGTTAATCTTTGTTTCATGTAATTTGAATTAAGTTTAGTACCCGAGTAGCTTAAACTTTGTTTCATGTAATGTCAATTAGGTTTAGATAACATCAAGAAATTGTTGCTTGTTAAGCTGTATTTGGTGTTGTTGCAAGTTTTGAAAAGTTCAGTAATAATGTCAGAAAAACTACCGCTAATCACTCCTTGCATCTATTTATTCCTTCGATTTTTCCATCTTTCTTCTAAAGTTTTAATACCTTATTTTTCTAATGTGTCACGGCTTTTGTGAAAGCTCATTCTGACGTTTGTTTAGCCCAGCGTTTTCTGTGTGTATAATTGTCAACCCTATGTAACGTTGTAACAACATGTAAAGGAAAAGAAAGCTAAGCCCGTCAAGGAAGCTCACTCTTCTGTTGATAAATTGGATCAACTTATTGTGTAGATATCTTAAGAAAATGCTTTACGAATATATAGCGTGGCATCTAAAGACTTAAGAATGAATATCATTTCATTTAGAAAGCAACTCGAAATATTCAATATGTGCTGTCGCTCTTGCTTTACAGGCTGTGAGACACATCGGAAATGTTCAAAAACTCAACGCCCAGGTACTTCTGACTTTGCAGTCGTCCTGCAAATCTTCTTTGCTCTAGTTTGAGAGTTTATGTCATCAAGATGCTTTATTTTTTGTAGGTTTTGAAGTTTCTCAAGGAAGGTTTTCTCACGGAAGAGTATGTGTTGGATAGTATTCCCAAACTGATGAACTGTATTCGTGACTGCAACGTGACATTACGTTGGGTCATGTTGCATACCAGTGAGGGAGGTTGGTCTAGTTTTTTTGCCATAGCTGTTTATGATTGTAAAGTGTCGATATTTATAAAGAAAATGGTTTGAACGTGGGAGTATCGTTAGACGTTTGTGAAAGTTGATCGTCCATGTTAGAGTAGTCTTGAGAAAGACAGTTGGTGTTGGTGAAGTGACTGACATTTCGACGGCTTCAGCGGTGGTCATCGTCAGACTCAAGTTAAGAAGACCGCCACTGAGGCCGTCGAAACGTCAGTCACTTCCACTAACATCAACTGTCTTTATTTCGATGTCGAATTATCTGGTTCACTTAACCGAAACCGAAACCCTATCCTAACCGTCTCAGTTGCGGGTTTCCCGCTTCGCTTAAACCCTAACGTCACCACCAGTCGCTTTAGTTTATTACTTTAATTTTAACATTTTGACTATACGAAGACTCGAAGAAAATTAAACACTGAAACGTAAAAAAGGGGGGGGGGGGAATAAAAAAGGGAAAAAACCCCAAGATTTTGAACGCAAATAAAACAATATATATATATATATTTTTTTTTTTCTACTTATATATATATATATATATATATATATATATATATATATGTATATATATAAGTAGAAAAATTCGGTTTTGGCTCGAATTCGAACCCTCTTGGTACCTGTCGCTATTGGTTGCACAAACCACTACACTAGGCCTGCAGGCTCAGTTGACCGTCGTCAAAATTGGAAATTTATAAAACATCTCAAGATTCAGTGAGGGTCCTCAGGGTATACTTGGGGAAGCCGAAAATATTAGGATGGCAAAGACCATTTACGAAAGGGAAAATAGCAGCTGCGTAGTTTATTAGGGGGTGTTTGTGTGTGTATGTGCGTGTGTGTGAGTATGTGTGTGTGTGAGAGTATGTGTGTGTTACACCCCCCCAAAGTTTGTGAAAAAATAGAAATTGCAGGTAAAAAAAAAATAGTAGTTCGGGCAAAATTTGATAAGGTAAAGTTGGTGAAAATTCATTTTGGTTACTAGTTTATATTTAATTTACGTACTGGGGCTGCGGAAGCGAGCGTACGCCATATATTTCTTGAATGCCCGTCAAATTAAATTCGGGCAATTTTTGAAAGTATATAATGTTTGGGCAAATTAAACTGGACATCCCCCCAATCCAAATGGGTCAACTACGGCCCTATATTCACAGCATGCGGGCTGGCGTGAAAAGTATGGTGATTGTATGATGCGAACCCCCAGTTTTAGCTTTGATCATTTTTATTTGACTTTATTTTTTTTAAGTTTCGGAAACCAACAAGCGTTGTCGTGCCATTCGTGATATCGTCTTGAACAGTGGCTACAACCCAAGTCATTGGTTTGATATGCTCCTGAACACAGCCCAATTCGAATACGTCGTCAAAGAGGCAAGTTTATAAAGTAAAGTGACTCGTTCGCGAGCTCTGATTGGTTGTTATCCATGTTTGGATACCCTGATCCAAACATGGGAAATTTTCTCGCCGAAAGCGAACAGACGTTCGTGGTGCTTGTTCACAGCCCTGAAAGTCAGTATTTTAGCCTCACGTGAGTTTGGCTAGTGCCTCAAAAATTTTACCACCTACGGTTAAAAAGTTACCAGCCAAAACAACATAAATGACATGCAAGCCGCAGGTTGGCAAAAAACAGTTTCTTACATTTTACTTGCAGTTATTAGTATGAAAATAAAAAAGGACATGAAAAGCAGACAGTATGACCACATTTTTTCATTTCATGATATTATGCTTTTAGATTTAAGTAAATAAAATTATTATACATTCAAACTTCATGCTTGTCTCTTACTTTCTTGTTGATCGACGTTCACCAGATAATTCTCAATGTCCAGAAGCAGTGATGTCATTTCCACCAATTATCGTTAACTATTAGACGGAGCAGTCCAAAAAAACAAAATTATTGGACACCGATGACGTCTCCACCTCAAGGCCGCGAAAATTACAAAACAGCAAATATGGCCGGCAGTAGATTTACCTCAGTAGACGAAGACGGCATAGACAAATTAATATCGGAGTAATACGGTGAAAGCATCAAAAAGGCTACAAAAGGATTCAAAAACCTCTTTGATGAGTATCTTCACTACAAGAAAAATACAGTATCCGCAAAATGCGTAGAATTGGCAGCGATTTCAAAAGTTTTTTATGCCGAGACAAGAAAACAAGAGGAAAATCTATTCTTGCGTCTGTCGCTGTTTTGAATATATGATAAAACAATTATTGGATTCGGCTTACGCATAATATCAAGAATTATCCAGACCTCGCTCAATGTTATCCGCCTCAGCCTCAGCCTTCGGCTTTGGCAGATAACATTGACCTCGGTCTGGATAATTCTTGATATCAAATTCAGCCACATCCAATAATTGTTTATTAGTAAGGAAGAACCCAAACTTAGCTAAAAAATAAAATACAACTATATGCGATAAGGTAGACCCGTGGACTGCTGTCATATTTGGTCAATTCAATATCCTTCATCTTCCTTACTCTGTTGAAGACTGTCTGGCCACTCAGTACGTAAATCTTAAGTTGGGATAGAACATTTTTTCATCTGCGGTAATTCCGCGGAGATGCCACCAACAGTAGTCGCAATAGTTGGGAAGCATTCATCAGATTTCATCTCGTTGTTGCAAACTCCCCTTTGCAGAGCAAAGATTTATTTTTACACACCAAATGCTATTGGCACCCGCCATGGCGAGTAAATTACTTGTGCTCGCCACTTTCGGTGGTGATTCACTCTATAATTTTATAGAACAAATACGTAACAGTTTTTATTTTCTGTTTGATAAATGTGATTCAGACACATGGTACTATGCTTGTGTACGGAATATCTAAGAAAAAAGAAAACGCACGCTATTTCTTCTTTTTTTCGTCACGTTGAAGTAGCTTGACTTTGTTGAACTGGATTTTGTCTTAACGCTTAACAATTTGCATGGCCAGAATTAATCGTTAAAGTGTTACGAGAAATTTTTGAAAAATTCAACCCTTCCTTGCACGATTAAAAATTGTTGGGCTGAGCTGACGAACGTGAACGTTAATTTCCCTTTTGTTGTCATTACAGCTTTTCAAGAAAATGCTCGCCGAGAAGCAAGACAAGTGGGAAAAGAATAAGAAGGAGAGCGTGGATAGGATAGACGAGCTAGCTGACGTATTCTCTGGTGCAAAACCGCTAACCAGAGTGCAAAAGAACGGTGAGTTAAAGTAGGATCAGTCAGAGAACTTCAGTGAACTCGATTTCTATATCTGGAATGCTAACTGGTCAATGAAATGTGAAGCCAAGATGGCTTCCCATAGTGGGCAAATTTGTACGTCAGTTTCAGTCACCTACACAGTCTTGTACGTCAGTTTTGGTCTCCAATTTCCTGAGTGATATTTGTTTCAAAATACACTAAATATGTTTTCAAAAGACAGAAGTGAGTTTAAGAACCTCAAATATAGTTCGATAAAATCAAGCCGAGTTTCAGATTATATATTTTCACGAAAATAAATTGCCAAACTAACGAGAAACCTGATAACACAGTCTCGATAAATTACTTTAGCAAACTACCAAGTGTACGTCCTCTTTTTACCGTTAGTTTACCATGCTTTAACAATTTGGCATACTTCTTAGGCCGCACAGCAGTTTTGAATCCTTTTATATACCCGATTATGTAAAAAAGTTTCCGTGATATTTTGTCTGAACACATTTTGCGTATTTGTGAATGCATTCGTAGCCGAACCAAACAAAAGCTGAAGATTAAAGTCGTGTAAAGGGCTAGAACTGACGTACAAAACCGTGCATTGCCTTCCATGGACGGCCATCTTGGCTTGACATTTCATTGGCCAGTTTGCATTCCATAGATGGGAATCGAGTTTACTGGTGAACCCGAACTGGGACGCAAACTCGTAATCATTGGCCTTGGAGAACGTGAAGCCAAGATGGCCGCCCATGGAGGGCAATTTTGTACGTCAGTTTTAGTCCCCTACGCGGGCTTGTACGTTAACTTTATTCTCCCTCGCAACTTTTTACATTTTCTGAAGATTTTCCTTTGAAATTACACGCAAAACATGTCTTCAAAAGATAGAAACGAGTTTAAGAATTTGAAATATAATTCGACAAAGTCAAGCCGAGTTACGGGTTATATATTTTCACGAAAATAATTTACCAAACTGACGAGAAACCTCATAAACCGGTCTCGAAAAGAATTATTTGAGGAAATTACTAAGTGCACGTCATATTTTTTTCCCCGTCATTTTACCATCTTTGGACAATTTAGGACAGTTCTTAGGCCACACGGCAATAACGAATCCTTTTAAACACTTGAATATGTAAACTGGTCCAGTAATAATTTGTTTGTGCACGTTTTCCATGGTTTTGAATGTTTTCGAAGCCGAAGCAACCTGAAACTGAAGATTAAAGTCGTGTAAAGGAGTGGAACTGACGTACAAGACCGCGAAGAGGACTGAAACCGACGTACAAAACTTCCCTCAATGGGCGGCCATCTTGGCTTCACTTTTTGCCCGAGCAAATGACTGGGAGTTAGAATTCCCGATATGGAAATCGACTTCACTGGGCCGCCCATGGAGAACAATTTTGCACGTGAATTTCAGCTCTTTACAAGATTTTTCACTTTTAGTTTTGTTTGATTGAGCTTTGAAAACATTTACAACCGTGGAAAAGAGTTTAAATGAAATAAATGAAATAATTCCGGAAGATGTTTGCATGACCGAGTATTTAAGACGTTCGAACGCATAAGCTCATCAAAACATTTGGTATGGGGTTGATATAAGTGGAGAAGAACCAGGAATTAATGACATCAAGATTTATTTATTGATAATTATTCACCGACACTGAGGTGAATAATTTTTAAGTATATACCTCGCATAATTGTTTTCAGTCACATATTTTTTTAAAATTTTTAAAACAATCTGATGGAACGTCAGCTTGTCTACTTGTCGTTTGTAAAGAAAACATTTTAAACACATCGTGAGTGCATTTATCGCTAAAAAAGTAAAAGAAACACAAACTGTGAATACTTTGTTGCCAAATTTCGTTGCTTTGTTGGGATTGTCTGGTACGACTCCTTCGTTTATTCAAAAAAAATTCTTCTTCCGCAACTAAAACAAAACAGGACTCCATCTTGTTTTGCTCAGAGGTGAATAGTACAGGATATTCCGAGATAGAGGAACCAATCAGACTGCGCGAAAAACACCATTCGCCTGCGAGTTATATGCTTATAGTGGTTAACTCGATAAGCTAAGCTGTTCTGCCTAGAGGTCCATTGAGGGTTACCCCTGATGAGTCCCAGTGTTATTGCATGAAGAAACCGGACTACCCGGAGAAAATCTGTGATCCTCAGCAGGATGAAACTGGACAAAACGCTCCTCACATGTGATCAAGGTACCTTTAATCAGATAACTTTAGAGAGCCGGAATTGAACCCTGGTTACAGCGGTGAGAGATAAGTGTGCTACCGCTGTACCACAAGCACATCTCGTCTTAACCTTTTCCAACTACCTTGTTCGCTCATGTTAAACACCCTTACAGGTCACCACTGCAACAGGTTCTAATTGTCTTGATAAGTTCTTGTTCTTCATATTTTATGAAATTTTTGTCGTTTACAAAACGCCTTTAATTTTGCAGAAAACCTTCAGGCGTGGTTTAGAGAAATGTCCACCCAGATTCAGTCTTTGGATTACGAAGACTCGACAGCTGCGGGACGAAAGATTGTTCAGTTAATGCAAGCGTTGGAAGAGGTAAAGAACCCATTTTTCTTGTTGTTAGTAACACAAATCGAATTAAAGACATTCTCAGAAGCAAACGTCCGAAAACTTACCATTTACATCGACGCGGTAGTTTCTGTAGTGATATAATAACGACTTTAAAAGATCACCATCATCGCGTTTGAACGAACCTATATTTAGTTATCAATCTTTTGCAAATAATTTCAAGGAGCGACATGTCGCACGTAAACACATCAGGATATTATGAAACACTAACGTTTCGTCACTTTATTACCTACACGATTACAAATATAGACATGAACAAGGAATAAATTAATGATCATGTAATCGTGTAGATCATTTAAGCCGAGATACTTTTGTAAACATATCTTACTGAGATGATGTTGCTTACAAAGTGACGAAACGTTAGTTCTTATTAAAGTATTTCAAAATATCCTGATTTGTTTACGTGCGACATGTCGCTCCTTGAGATTATTTGCTGGGCAATAATTTTTATTACTAGACTTCTGTTTCCGCCTGGTATTTCGATAGCCGAAATCTTACCACTCCCCATTCTAAAATTACATAGGGGAGCCAGGTTAATAACTCTTGCTTCCTTCACATTACGAAAGGCCCCCTCAAGACGTGATCGACCCCCTTCATGAAAACCTTACAGCAACTTTACTGTATTTAACTGTAATTTTCACCCTTCAAGGTGCAAGAGTTTCACCAGTTGGAAAGTAATCTACAAGTGTGCCAGTTCCTTGCCGATACAAGAATGTTTTTGCATCAAATGATTCGAACCATCAACATAAAAGAAGAGGTAAGAAGGTTTATTTAAATTTAAAGAAACTTACCCAAGAAATCTGAATCTGGTGAATCTGGTTTGTTTGTCTTGAAATCAACTTGGAAATGTATCATCCAAAACTTGCCTGTCTGTACCGAAAACATTGCATGGCTAGACAGCCGATTAACATAAAATAGCGGACGCCAATTGGATGCCTGGTCGTGCATTTAGCTTTTTCTTGCAGACTTGAAAGTTTTGGTCGAAAAATTGTCGAGCTGTTTTAAAGACGAAGGAACCAGGTTCAGGAACATTTTGCAAAAGATTTACAACAACCAACTTCCGAAGGTAGATCTTTCCATATTTTGGAATTGTGGAAGCTTGAAGATATCTTGGGATGATAGATGAATGATTGTCAAGCTCTATCCTCAGAAAAACGATTTCTGAGCCACAGACGTGGATCGAACCCGCAACCTTCTGATGATCGGTGAGACACTCTAATCATTGAGCTACCAAGACTCAGATGGTGAGCTATGGTGCAAGTTCGACGTATGTGTGACCTGAGCGGCAGCCACTATATTATATGCCTCATCCATGACATTATTAACATATAATGGCTTCCGCTCAGGTCGCACATATGTCGAACTTGCACCTCAGCTCGCCATCTGAGTTTTAGTAGCCCAATGGTTCTAGCGTCTCACTGGCCATCAGAAGGTTGCGGGTTTGATCCCCGTCCGGGTTTAAGTAATCGTTTTTCTGAGGACGGAGCTTGACGGTCGTTCATCTATCATTCATTAAAACTTTCCAACCATAATTTTAAATAGAAAACTACATGAACTAATTAAAAACGTAATGTAAAAGGTAAAAATAAGTAGGTAAACCTAACCCGCTAACACCGGAACAATAAATGGTCGCTAAAAGCGATGAAAGAAGGGAGCCAAAAGCCATACAATAAATTTCTTATTCATTTCGTTTGTTCGGTCAATACGGAAAAGTATTCCCCCTCGTTTTTTTCCACACAGACCTCGCTAACTAGTTGCTCGGTCTAGACGAAAACCTCGAGCAGACACTTTCCTTAGGCAAATAATTTTTTTGATTAGAGTTTTGTGATGGCACCAATTTACCGTCTAAAAACACGTCTGGGGAAATTAAAGTTTCTTAAGGCTTGTTTACACGAACCCAGGTTCCCTTCCAATCGTGATCAGGACGCCAACTCGGATTATATGTTTACATGGGCCCGGATTGCCCGCTATCCGAGTCTGGTTTACCCAACCCGAGCCGAAGAAGCGGCTGATCCGGGTAAGCGACCTTGCATTCTGGATAAAAGGATGAATCTGGGTTCATACATCTACCACCACTTTACGCGAACCCTGGTCAATTCAATCCGTGTTTACATGAAGATTCGAATAAAATTTCACACCTTCGCGCCTACGCCAACCCAGGATAACCCTGATCTTCCAATGGGTTATCCAGCAAAGCGTGTTCACCCGGCTATCGCGTAAATGTTTGCAGGATTTTATTCGTAGACTGGTTGACCCGGGTTGACGACCTGACCCCGGGTTGACGACCTGACCCCCGGGTTGACGACCAGACCCCCGGGTTGACGACCTGACCCCCGGGTTGACGACCTGACTCCCGGGTTGACGACCTGACCCCCGGGTTGACGACCAGACCCCCGGGTTGACGACCCGACCCCCGGGTTGACGACCTGACCCCCGGGTTGACGACCTGACCCCCAGGTTGACGACCTGACCCCGGGTTGACGACCTGACCCCTGGGTTGACGACCTGACCCCCGGGTTGACGACCTGACCCGGATTGACGGCCGACTCATGTTCGTGTAAACAGGCCCTTAGAAACTCTCCCGAGAACAAAATGAAAATGCAAAATCGGAAAGAATAGTCGCCCTTCATCAATCCATCCTGGTAATACTGCATTGATACTTCTTATGCTTTTCAGGTTCTCATTGTCATTCAACTTGTGGCTGACTTATCTTATGCGTGGATCATTATAGACAGGTAAAGAAAACGGAGTACCGCAGAAAGTGTTCATAAAACGTCGCAGCCGTAAGTCCAACTTTTGTTCTTGATTATTTTCACATTCGGCATGTTCCGGGCAAGTGACTTCATTGGACGAGTTTGGTAGAAGTTGCATGACTTGTTCGAAATTTAATCGTTTTAAAAGGAGAATATTATTTACACTAGAGCACGAGCATTTTTCGAAGACGCTTGCTTGGTATGTGTTGGCATTTGTAAAAATGAAGGCATAAAAAGATGCTACACTATGTTGAACTTCTGGCTTCGTACTTATTCTGTAGCCAAATGTCATTAGATAGGGTTCTCCAATAGCATCGGAGCGGGACGCTGTGCCCCGCTGGGAAAATTCCCCACTTTATCAAGAACGAAAGTGTTTGCCCAAATTTTCAACAACATTAACATTTCAGACAATAAAGATCTCTCTTTTCTCTTTCTTGGCTTCAGTTATACTGTAAATATGCAAAGCGGGATCAAGAAAAGTCCCTCGCTTGTGCGGAAACTTCGAGCAACTTTCTTAAAGGTGAGAGTCAAAGAAAACATGCGGCTGTGCTTGTTTTTCAGGCCGCTCGCGAAATTGCGCATGCTGATTGGTTGCCCAACACTCGAGGTTTTACGATGTTGGACCGACCAGTCTACGTTTTTCATCCCGGACCTGTAAGTATTGGCGGGAAAATCTTCGAGCTGATTTTAATGAAAGTTAAGGAGAATTGTGTCTCTACATTGAAATATTTCAAGTGAAAAATTGTACTGCAACATTAGTGTTGCTTTTGTTTAAAGCTAATTGTACAATAGAATATGTTAAGTATGGTGGTATGACAAATGAATGTTTAACTGGTGAAATAAGAAGCAAAACGAACATGTTACGAGGTAAGGTAAACAGTCACTTCGGAGGAAGGAAACCATTTAAAACTGGAAAGAAAACCAACAGTAATATGTTTAGTAAGTTTATTATTAGTGTCATTCACTCGGTCGATGTTGGAAAGTATTTTCCTTTGTGCATTTTTTCGCATAGGCTTTCGTTTTTTCCTCGCACGGTCTGTACGAAAACCTCAGGGAAGTACTTTCCTAAACGAACCTCTCTCGGATAATAAGCATATAAGGGCTTATTACATGGAAGATTTCAGCCCCGGCTGAAATTCCAGCCCGTTTAACCAGGCTGAGATTTCAGCTTGGCCTTCCGATAAAATACTTGAAAAACGGAGCTCGGGATTGCACGAAGGACGTTTCAGCCCGGTTTGAGTTACCCGGGCTAAAAAATCACATGTAATTGCACGAAAAAATTCAGCCCGGGCTGAAAAGATGATTGACGCACGTGGGAAGATGTAAATTGACAAAACAACAAAAACGACTCACAAATTTCTGCCTGAGTTCACTTCCGATTACAGTTTCAGCCCGGGCAGAAATGTTTCGTGTAATCGGGGCTATTTTCAACCCGGTCTGCCCGGCTGAAATTTTCACATGTAATCAGCCCCTTAGTACTGTGGTGCTTATTTAGCGTGGATTTTTGTGTTCGTTCTCATTATAAACGACCGGCACGCTAAAAATGAATGTCTTATATTCTGATTTCTTAGATGGCATCAGCTCTAGACCTCCCACTAGTTCGCATCAGTCAGGCGAACAGCCCCGATTTAGTGAGTGTGTCCCAGTACTACTCTGGTGAGCTGGTGAACTATGTCAGGAAGGTAATTTAAGTGAAGAAATATGTTGCTTGTGTCGGTGCGTTCAATTATGCTTTCAGTGGCGTTGAAGTGATTTTTTCCTGGTCTTGTTTTTGCATTTCAGGTTTTGCAAATCATTCCCGAGTCTATGTTCGGTCTTCTGGCTCAAATTATTCAAATATTAAGTTACAAGATGAAAGAGGTAATACTGTCTAACTGGAAGCTTTAAACCGATTTGTACTTTTGGTAACTAGAGTACCTAACCTGTTGCGTGCTAAATCTTGTATGGAACTTAGTAGTGGGACTCTGTCGCGTTGATATAGCAAGGTAATCCTGTCATTCCAACGTTAGAACGCAAAAAAACACCATTTGCCATTACAGTAACTATCTCTGCCGTGGTTGAGCCCCACAGGCAAGTGATGTCCAGTCTGTTGATGTACAGTGACCAATCGTGACTTAGCTGTTGTGTTATCAAACTTTCTAGTCGTGACCGCTTTTCAAGAAGTCACAGTTTACCTGAACTAATTTCAACACCTGTTACCTGTAGGTTCCCACCAGACTTGAGAAAGAGAAATTACGAGATTTTGCCCAGCTTGATGAGCGTTATATGGTAAGACTAATTTTCAAAGGACTAAGGAGTGGAAGAGGAAAAAGTGAGAAAGTTTGTTGAAAACGTACTGGGAGATTGTATAGTTCGCGTTGGGCGTAGGGATTGGCACAGACGTGATTAAATTTTAGATATAACGATAAAATTAAAGAAGCTAAAATAGACAGAGTAGAGAATACAGGAAAGAAAAGAAGAGGACGGAAAAGGAGAGAAGGATAGAAGAGAGGAGAAAAAAAGGTGAAAAACGAAAAGGACAAAAGAAACGAGAATGAATAGGAAGAAAAAAGGAGAGGAAAAGAGAGGTGAAGGGAATAAGGGGTAGAGTTTGGGAGAGGGGAGGGGAAGAGAAAAGAGGGGAAGAAAAGGGAAGGAAAGGATAGGTTGAGCTATAAAGGCTACGATGTGTCATGGGAAGGGAGCGGATAGGATGGGATAGGAAGGAATGAGATGGGACAGAAACGGAACGGAAAAGATCCAGTTAAAAAGGAAACTAGCGAGCTGCGAGGATTGTAAATACGAAAGAACACAATGATCTGCAGGAGTTTGTGCTTTTGTATATAAAATGCCCGATGTTCTCAAACATTTTAGGTTGCAAAGCTGACGCACAGCATCTCGGTGTTCACAGAAGGAATCCTGATGATGAAGACAACTTTAGTCGGCATTATTAAGGTATAACTCTGACGACCGTGCGTTCTTTGTATTCTGTTGTATATGTGCCGCGTTGGTGATATCATGGTGGCACAAATTATACTGGTGAATGTGCAATATTTGTGACAGCAAAGAGACCCAGTAGTGTTGGTGTATTTACGACGTTGATGACATGGAAACACTGTATTGTTGGCGTAGCCACCATCTTAAATGTGGTTATGAACTTGATCTTCTTCCGCACGTTTATGTTTTATGAAAGTGGTTGGGACCTAAGTTTTGCTCGTGTCATCATATGGCGACCATGGTCAGTGGTGTGGAAGAGGCGGGTGTGGGTGGGAGCTTTGACCAGAGTTCTCAAACTAAGGAAACTTTCCCTCTTCCTTTTCAAAACAATTGCTCCATCACTAAAGAAAACTACAAACGAAGCCATATTTTTGAAATATTGTAGGAACTTATGGATACCTCGTGATGGATTAAAGCGACTCGTTATGCACTAATATCAATCTTTATTATGAATCGAAATTAGTATAATCTAGAATTAAAGTTCCTTTTCCTAATTTTGGCACTATATTTCAAGGTTGATCCAAAACAACTGCTGGAAGATGGAATTCGTAAGGAACTTGTGCGTCAAGTCGCTGGCGCTCTTCATCATGGTTTAATTTTTAACTCGAAAACAAAAGTATGTAGTCCCAACTGCTCCTTAAATGTTGTTTTTGATTCTGCCACATTTTGTTGTTTTGTTTCGGCAGATATATAGATAGTTCATTGTAAATGTTGTTTTGCTCCATGCAGACAGAGCTTCGTCCAAGATTAAAAGAACTTGGAAACCGCATGGATGCTTTCAAGAGATCTTTTGAGTACATTCAAGATTACGTGAACATTTACGGGTTGAAAATCTGGCAAGAAGAGGTGTCAAGAATTATTAACTACAATGTCGAACAAGAATGTAACAGCTTTCTGCGTACAAAGGTGGGCTCGATGTTCATGCTGTTTTCAAGTGATGTATTAGGGGTGTAGATACAAAACATCGATAGCAAAACCTTACTTTCTCCGTAACTAATCCAAAGGAACAAGTTCTGCTCATACCCGGCTTTTTTTCGAGCCTTGTGCTTACATTTTCTATACTTATGGCTGAAACATTTGACCGCATTTTAAGTGGTTTAAAAAACGAGCTGGAGTGCTTTATCGGATTAAAAACACCAGGCGATAGCCGAGTGTTTTAGATCCGATAAAGCACTTACTGTGAGATTTTTCACAGCTTAAAAACCTAACCCCTTAAAACGTTAATTCGCAAAAAAGGTTTGAAAATTACTGTTTTCGAAGCCGAGAAAATTGGAGGTGAAAAGTGTGTTTTCATCACATATAAAGACACGACACGGCTACGATTTTTCTTTGTATTTTCTTCAGATTTCTTGATGAGTTTTTTTAACTGAATATTTTTACTCTCCTTGCTTGTTCAGGTTCCTTGGCGTCTGACTGAGAGGAAGAATTTAATGTGTTTTACTCTGGACGTTGTTTGTTCCTAAGCAAAATCGGGCCCTGCTTAAGCTTCGTGAACTGTTCAGACTAGGTGTCTTATTTAGGCTAGGCGTCCTTTGGCCGTGTTTTGGTAAAGATTATATGAGACTGCAGCCTCATATCTGGTCTGAATCACTGAACTCTGCTGTAAATGAAAAGTTGACTATAGCCAATGATCGCATTAAAAAAAAAAGAAAAACATTTACATTACATTTATATACTGGTTCGTAGTGATGGATATACCACATTTAATAACATCATTGATTATCACTAAAAATGGACGAGATATCGAGACTTGCAGACTGGCTGTACATACGCCTACCTTCATTATGAACCAGTACATAAATGTAACCTTTATTCCCCATCTGAGTCTATGTAGCTCAATGGTTAGAGCATCTTACCGGCGATCAGAAGGGTACGGGTTCAATTTCCGTCAGGGACTCAGAAAGTTTTTTTGCAGAATAGTTTGAGCACGTATAAAGAACATCATATATCTACCAAGCTACCACATTTAATAACATCATGGTGAACGTTGTTGAACGATGTTCAACGATGTTTAGAGCCGTTGAATAAAATTTGAACATGTTCAAATTTTCGTTCAACAAGCGTTTAAAATTTAGATACTGATCTTGCCGACGGTGGAACATGTTGAATGCGTTTGGCCATCCCTGACTTCAACATCGTTTGACATTGTTCAACAATGTTGAAAGCGTTTAGCCAGAGTTTAAACGGAAGTAAAATATGGTATTCATAACGTGACGTGAATTAACCTGAAGTCACGTGGCGTGACTTATCGTAACGTGGATTAATGTAAACTGACCGATCACTGTGATTAGGAAGCATCAAACATCCAGTAAACTGTGGAACTATCATTTTCAGGTGTACGACTGGCTGTCCATCTACCAGTCTACTACAATCCCAATTCCTAAATTTCCACCCGTTGATGAATCCGTGAACTTCATTGGACGGCTTGCGAGAGAAATTCTTAGAATCACCGATCCAAAGTATGAAGCAATTTGTTATTTTATTATTTTATGAGCATCCATTCTTTTCTCATGTTTTTTACAATTTGTCCATAATCTCGTTCAACAGGTTGCTACTGAAAAGGGGATCTGTTTCAAATTTTTTAAAAAATCCTTCAAGTTGCTGGATAGTTCAAAAATATTGACTAGTTGGACTGAAACACCTAGAGGAAGTCCATCGTAGCACAGCTAGCGCAGCAGGCTAATTTTTTTTACGCCTACTGAAAGATAGCGTACACTTACCGTGAGAGCCTGAGAACTATTCTCGTCCTAGTTATATTATAATTCAACCTGTCCTCTCACCTGCGATTGAGGTTAGGATTACGGTTAGGGTTAGGATTAAGGTTAAGATTAGGGTTAGGGTTAGGATAACGGTTAGGATTAGGGCTAGAATTACTGTTAAGATTAGGGTTAGGATGAGTATTGGGGTTAGGATTAACTCTAATCCTAATCGTTATTTTATTCCTAACCCTAATCCTTATCCTATCCTAAATCTTTGGTGAGAAGATATGTTGAACTATATTATAATGCGAATGAAAATAGTTCTCAGGCCCTCACGGTAAGCATCCGCCATCTTGAAGTGGACCTAAAAAGAAAATCGTTCGTAGGGGAGTTACCAGAGTTAGAACATTATATATGGATAGGCTTTAATTACTATTTTATAACTTCTCCCTGCGGGAGGCGTACAGCATAAAGCGAAGAGCGAGAATTAAGTACCTGGCAGAAAACGAATTAGAAATGGTCGACGATTGTTTGTTGACATAATTAATGAGGAAATGAGTGAAATATTGTAAAATGAAAGACCATTTGTCCATCAAACTGTTCTTTCGGAACTCATGCCCAAATAGTGTTTTCTATAACAGTGAGACGATAGATGAACGGAGCATTGCCACTTCCACTGCTAACTTAAGGAGAATGGATGACGTCACGAAAAGTCGAGAAAACCTTGTTTTATAAAACAAATGGAAAATATCTTTCGTGTCTCTGTGCTATGATAGAAAAATGAATGACATCATTTCAACCAGAAAAATGCCTAGGCATTTAATGACCGGAAATTTAGATTTTACTAAAATTTTTGGATCAAATTCACCTGCTTATGCCTATAACGTATATGAATGTGTATGTATATCTACGTATACCTGTGTATGTGTAACTCCCTCAGTTCAAGTCTCAAGTCCATTGAGTCAAGTCACAAGTCTTTGAGAACAAGTCCCGAGTCAATTCGCAAGTCGTCTTACATTGCCAAACCAAGTAGCCACATAAAATCCAAGCGATTACAAAAGGTCACTAAGGTCAAATTAAAGAATTTAAGATTTCGGCTACGGTTAAAAACCAAGTCTCGGCAGAATCCAAACGAGATTACTTTCGGAACGTACGCCATGGTTACTTGCGTAGGATAAAATACTTGCTTCCCTTTGGTGCTCGTCTTCTTTTTTATTATAGCTTGATACTTCCCATTTTCAATTATGCAGATATTGTATGGGGAGATAAGAATAATGTAGAAGCTATGAGTTCTTTGCAAATTTTGCAAAATAAGTCCGCTAAACTTATCTTAGATAGACCATTGTACTCATCAGCAACTGATGCCATCCAAGCTCTTGGCTGGATTCGGCTAGAGGACCGCCGCAGTTACCATAGATGTCTATATATTTTTAAATGCCTTAATAATTTAACATCGAATAGCTTGGCATTTTTAAAAAATACTAATATTCATAACTATAATACTAGGAGCAAAGACAATCTTAGACTTCCTAAAGTAAGTAAAATTTGGGGTAAGCAAAGGATTGAGTATCAGGCCGTCAAGGAATGGAATAACCTTAGCCAAAATGTTAGAAACTCGAATAATATTCAAGCTTTTAAACGTACCATTATGGCTGAACTTTTATCTTATTGTATTTTGTTTGTAGATTTATATATGTATAATGGACTTTATGTATATATATATATGTATATATATATATATATATATATATATATATATATATATATATATATGTATGTATGTATGTATATGTATATGTGAATATGCAATTTGTATTTATTTTATTTTACTCTTTTTATTTAAGCTTTTCCAGGACCTCTGAAAATCACTGTAGTGAGAGAATGCTCTTAGAGCAGATTTTTATTATTTGCAATAAAGATTATTATCCCTTGTCGTGAGAATGAGTTCAATGGGTAGCGGAAAAATGACGCGAAAATTCACAACTACACTTCATGTAATCAAGCACGAAAGCTATCGATCAACAATGTCTGAATATACGGGCTCTCATATCGGATAAATACTGTGTAATAAGAAAACTGTCTCCGATTACTCTCTCTTGCTTTTCGTGGCATGTTTGGTTACAAAATAGTACTTTTAGGTTTAAGTCAGACTCAAGTCTCTAGTCACAAGATTTTGCTACTCGAGTGCGGCTCGAGTCGACAACACTGTGTGTACGTGAATATTTACAAATATGACTAGCACTAAGCCTGCTTTTCCGGATTTCTCTCTCTTATATAGAAGTACATGTTACATCGAGGAGAACGGAGCTTGGTACGACAACAGAACTAAAGAGGAAGTGGTGAACTTGCTGCTGTTTCGTGAACTGCAGTTCAGCGTCCATACTTTTGGTCTGACTGGCTTGGACAAACTGTTGTCGTTCATGATAGTCAAAGAATTGCAGGTTAGATGAAAAGAACTGAAGTTTATTGTGCACCGCGTCAAATCTAGTAGAAAGGGAAGGCACCAACTACATATTAATAATTATATTGTGATGGTAACGAATGCTTGAAAAACATGCCCTGTCAAAGTTGACCCACTTACACAGAGCTCAAACGGGTCGTGGAAAACTCAAGGAGTATATAGCTGTTTCTTTTACAAAAGTATACATATTCACTGGTCAAACCATATTATTGGAAAGCTTCCGTAGAAACGATCTGATTCGGCCCATGGAAAAAACAAGAAAAGAAAAAAGGAAAAAAAGTAGTCTGAACTTGTTCACATCAGGGGCTATAGTATATTATTCCTCTCCATTTGTGTGTTTATTAATTTGTATATGAGTTTGTTTGTTTGTTCGTTTGCTTATTTGTTTACCGTGGAATTCCGAAAGTAGCGGCCCTCTTTACTTGCGGATTTATCCGCCATTGGGGGCCGCTACTTTCCGGGACAGCAGCTACTTTCGAGAGGTCGTTATTTTCGGGCGGAAAAGCACATAAACATACTATGGGAGCATTGTTTTTTGCCCTTTTATTGGCTTTAAATTTACCACATTTGATTCTATTATTATTATTATTTTATTATTATTTTATTATTATTTAATTTTATTGACTTTAAATTTACCACATTTGCCTCCTTTTACTTCATTGCAACTTTGACAGTTTTGGTTCACTTTCGGCGGGTCGAGATTTGAAACTTAATACTTTTGAGTCACTCAAGGGATGACTGAAACAACACTGTCAAGTGTTAAGTGCCAACTGTTGAGTATCATCATCATCATCAACTTTATTCATTGTAACATGCGGAAACGAGGTATTTTCAAAAGGGCCGCTATTTTCGGGATTCTATGGTATTAGGTTATTTATTTGTTTATTTATTTATTCATTTTCTATTTGTTTTTTTCTATTCGTTTGCTAACTTATTAATTTGTTTGCCTGTCAATACGTTTTTCTTTTGTTTATTTGTACATCTTGCAGACTTTTGTAAGGATAGTTTATAATGTACTTAAGAAAGATCAAGTCATTCATGGTGTTCTTGAAAACCTTGCCTCTTTTTTAACGCCTGTGAAGAAGATAGCCGGTAAGAGTTAACTGAATCTGTCATGAAACTGTCGAAAGCTTCATGACATTTGTTTTTTAACGTGTGTCGATCTGTTCTAGCTAATCCTTTCAAGATATATTCCCAAGCATCTCAGAAATGTGCTAAGCTATGGCCTCAATTCTTGGACACCATTATGAAGGTAATTCAACAGTACCTCAATGATGTTCTGGTCATTGGAATTCGAAGTCACTCCGTCTACTTTAGTGGGTGGGTATAATCCGTATAAAAAGATATTCCAATTTTAACCACACTCTAAATTCTTGTCTGTCAAGCTTGAGAACCTCATATACTTTAATATCAGCCCCGCGTTTGAGTAGCCCCTTTAATATCAGAATATCAGCCCCGCGTTTGAGTAGATCAACAATCTTAAATTCCCCCCAAGAATGTTTTCAATACCGTCGAGTTTTATAGAGTTTAAAGTTTCAAATTTTTTGCTGATAATTCTAAAATTTCAGGACAGTCAACAGCCGCAATGCTGCTTCATTATGAACTTATGTGCAACGCTTTCTCGGAAGACACTCATGACGTGAAAACGCTAATTTGCTTTATTTCAACTAGACTCTTCACGAAAACTAGTGATCACATGTCTTAAGATTAATCGTTCAACCAAACCCAAAGAAATCTTCTAAATTTTCAACAAAACCAATGTTTACTCTCATCGACTAGCTTGCTTGTTTGGAATTGCTTGAGAACTTCCAGTGTAACCCTGCGCTAATAGGAGATACAATCGTTGTTTTCCCGCTGCATGTGTTGCCCAGAGCTCAAGTGACGAGCCAGAGGGAAAAATAGACGGGATTGGCTATTTACGCGAGAGAATTTAGACATGTCTTTCATAAAAACGCGAGTTTCCCTTTGTTGAAGGTTTGCGCATGCATGACGTCATGGCGGCCATGTTGGTTGAACTTAAGATAGATGAACGATCTTCAAGCTCTATACTCAGGAAACGATTTCTGAGCCCCAGACGGGGATCGAACCCGTAACCTTCTGATGACCGGTGAGACGCTCTAACCATTGAGCTACCGAGACTCAGATGGTGAGCTAAGGTTTAAGTTCGACATATATGTGCGACCTAAGCGGAAGCCACTATATATTATAAACTATTAAAACTATTAAAATCATAAACTGTCTTAATCATCATTAATATATAGTGGCTTCCGCTTAGGTCGCATATATATGTAGCTAAGGTAAGCTAAGGTAAGCGTCTCACCGGTCATCAGAAGGTTGCGGGTTCGATCCCCGTCTGGGGCTCAGAAATCATTTTCTGCGTATAGAGCTTGAAGATCGTTCACCTATCTTAAGATACATCCAAGCTCTCACATTTCTAAAATTACAAAATTTTGGTTGAACGTTGTCAAAAGAATCTCATTAACTGCTATTGTCTGAGAGACCAACTAGGCCGGCATTATCTTCTGGGTGTGCAGGAATTGGCAGCAAGTATTTTGTAAAAGGTATAAAAATGGTATTCACGCCTTAAAGGTTTGGGACCGTCTACTTCAGAGGTAATGTGATGGTATTTGTATTTAAATTTATTTACACTTGATAGCCACGTCAACTTACATGTTTTTCATTGAATCCAGCTTAAATTTTTATATGGCTGCGGCAGCAACCGCTGTGTGTACGGAAATCCTGCAATTTGATTGGTTCATAAGTGGTCGGAATATTTCCTGTATTGCCAACTCAGGAAGGGAATTTAAAAAAGCCTTGCGCTTGTGTCTAATTGAAATTACAATTTTTGACGATAAGTGAAGTGAAAATGTATTACGAGCAATCAGAAAAGGTAATGTAACCGAGCAGAGTGAAGTTGGTGTAGAAATTTTATATGAAATGACGACACAAGTGTTTACAGTTCGACGTTCTGTACCTTTGCACATGTCAATTATATTTATGTAAAGCCATATTATAAACTACTTATTAACCTCGCTTGTTTGGTCTGTTTTAGTGAAATATTGGACCTTCTGCAAGGACCTCAACTCGCTGCACTCGTCGCTTTCCGTGCTTAAAAACATCTGTCCTATATTTCACCAGTACAGACCTCACTTTCGGTCAATAAGTAATAACTATTACACGAATTATAGGTATAGGGATAAAATAACGGATAAATTTACCTACTAGGGAAATATACAATTTTACAAAAATATGTGGTGTTAATTTTTTTTGCCATTTACATTTTATGGTCCAGTTACACCACAGGATTCTCGTATATGATAGTTCGTTCTGCAATATCTGATTAACTCGATGGAGTCCCCCGGACGTATTACTACATCGGTGAACCAATCGAAAGCAGGAATTGTGCCTTAGAGACAACATTACATACCCCAGGATGAAAAATCGTAGACGACAATCGTATCGTGTAAATAGGACCTAACAAGACATAGTGAAACGTACCGCTGAGCATGCGCTTCACTCAAATGATGCAATAATCTTTACTGCGCATACTCATTGATGCGCTTGGGCAAGATATTGTTAAACTGTGGATGCTTAACGATCCATTCCGTTACCTTTCTGTTCGGTAAGCTTGAAGTGGAAAAGATCTCTTAAGGCGTGAATATCATTTTTATAAAGTTCACTGGTGGTTTTTACATGACGTCATGGCGGCCATTTTGGTTCAACGTTCACAAAAGAATCTCATTAGCTATCGCATAGTATTTGGAACCAACATGGGCGCTTTATCGTTGATTATTGAACGTCGACGGATTGACTTGAATCCCTTGCAAAAATTGCACGTGATTTCTCGCGTGTCATTTTGTGATCGCGCTTGATCACATGCGAAAAGATTTCACTTGTGGAAATTTTTTACATGTGGTTTTACACATTCAATGTTTATTGTGTGTTCAAGTTTCACGCACAATTTAATATTACGTTATACACACGTAGTTAATGCGTCATCTACATATGGTCCGCGTGTGAAATTTTGGACGAAATCAGGCAGGTAGAAGTTTCGTGAGGCATTTCACTTGTCAACATTCTCTTGGAATGTTGTTTCAAACACAACCTACGAAGTTGCACGCATGACTGTGATTTTGCAACCATTTTGTCGAGCAAACCAAAAGAAAAACTAATTCCACAAAAAGTGTTCACAGCTCAAGTGTCGCCAGAAATCGAGTCACATCCATGGTCTTGTCAGTTGTCCTCTTCTTTGTTCTTACAGATTGGTCAAATGCAACTTCTTCGAAGACAGATCGGAAATGAATTAAATTTTTCGTGTAAATTTGACTCCAAGCATTTCGAGAGCAGTCTTAGTACTTTAAATCAGTAAGTGGAATAACTAATTAAGCACCTACCTTACCTTCTATCTACGGGCATTATACGGCCGTGTCGCTGAGAAGCTTGTTCTGCGATTTCATTGGTTCATAAGCGTTCAGATGTTCCTGATATTCAAGCGCTCAGAGGGGAAAACTTAAGAACCTAATTTATTGTGGGTATAGCGTAAATCTCACAGCAACGTGAGAAGAACTATAAAAATGCATGATGAGCAGCCAGAAGAAGGAAATTACACCTCATACTTGTTATTTCGTAATTGTTCACAATAAAAGTGATGCACGTTGATGAAGTAACGTGATTGATTTAGTGTCGGTACTATTAAGACGTTGGACCTCTGCTTTTTGTGGGATCCTCGATTCGCTGCTTTTATCCGGGTCCATACTTAAAAGTATCTGTCATTCTCATCCCCAGGTCCCGTCAATTTTCCCAGCCCAGCTGCTTGAAAAGTTTTCTAGCTCTGGGGACAGTGATTGGATATGGGGACAAAAATGAACATCGGTGTGTTCGTGCTCTGCTAATAAGTAGTTATATCTAGTGCTACTTCCGGTGAAATGGAGCACTCTGATTTCCTGAGACGCTCTGACTGGCAGTCTACTTTCCAGTAATGGACCGGTTCATTACGGAGTCTGGTTTGCATCAGCAAATGTTTGGACAGTGGCGTAACGGAACTACTTGGGGCCCTTATGAGATTTTCGTTCGGGGGCCCCCGTTAGAGTAAACTTAGTATAGACAATTTAAAGACCTCAATTCTCAATTGTTTTTAAAAATTCATCAGGGGCCCCTTGGAAGTCAGGGGCCCTTATGAGTTGCACTAACCCTGACCACAGTCCGTTGCCCCACTGTGTTTAGAGCTTGTTTTTGGCAACGACTTCGTGTTTTTTGTTTTATTTATTCATCTACTGTTCTGATTAAAGTTATTGAGGAAAAGATTTAACCAAGTCATAAGCGGTTCGTTTTGGTTAATCCTAGCTAAAACGTAGCTGACTCTCGTATGTTTGCCTTTAAAGCAACTGGGAAATTCTGTCGCCAAAACTTGCTGGTCTGTCGGGAAAATGTTTTGCATGAAAACCTTAGTTTACTGGGATTGTTTTCATTTGTATGTCTAAATTATTGGTTTTTACTCGGGAATTCACAGCAAATTGATCTTTCGTTGTGCACTGTGCCTTCGAAAGCGCTCAACGACTAACTCTTTGTCAAGCTATACGAATGTAACATTTTTACCAGATTAAGTATATTTTGCTTGTTTAAAACAAGCCATATAATAAACCTCTTATTAACCCCGTCCGCTTGGTCATTGCTGGAAAATGTCAGACCGGAGTCTTTTATGTACGTACTATCAACTCCCCGATCTGATATTTTCCCGTAATGACCGCGCTCTCGGTTAATAAGAAGTTATTAATATTCATGTACGTAGATCAGGAAGCAAGCAGTAATGACTACACTCTCGGTTAATAAGGAGTTATTAATATTCATCTACGTAGATCAGGAAGCAAGCAGTAATGACTACACTCTCGGTTAATAAGGAGTTCTTAATATTCATCTACGTAGATCAGGAAGCAAGCAGTAATGACTACACTCTCGGTTAATAAGAAGTTATTAATACTCATGTTCGTAGATCAGGAAGCAGGCAAGTGGGCATTAATGCATGCGTAGATGCATAAAAAGTATACTTACGTACGTAAGTAGTGTACGTAACAGGTTTGTTGCGGAGATACATAAATTGCGTTCTTACGTACATACTTAGGTAAGGACGCAAGTAACGCGTACGTTGCGTAAATGTGTAAGTTGCGGGACACACGTAGGTACGTATCGATTGGTATGAATTCTCGGGAAGTAAATGTGCACCTATCAAGAAAGTATTGTATAGTTTAAAGAAACTTGGAATAGCAAACGAAGTCTTTTTCACAGGCTCTCCTTTTCTCCACTTCGTAGATCTTTAATCAAAGACATCGAGGCTCATTATAAAGATCCCAGTAAGCCGTACCCAAGTGAAGAAAGTCCTTTAATGTCAGAGCTGTCAGCCTATCTTGAGTCAGCTGGAATCCACGATCCGCTGAAGAAGGTGAAATAATTGTTATTCAGATATTTAAGATACAACAGATATATATAACTGACATTTAAGAACTTGTTATCTTTATGTTATGTGTTTGAATTTTTGCATTTGAGTTTCTAAACCACTACTCCAAGGAATACCCTTGATATCTTGAAGTCGAAATTATCCCTTTAACTAAAAATAGATGAATTCTTTTTAATATAAAAAGTTTCTCAGCTTTTTTTCCACCTCCAGCCATGTGAGTACTATCGAGATGATGTGCATGGTTATTCACGCGCGGATTTTTACAACACCTCAGAGATATCAATAGGCAGACTGTTGCTTGTGTTACCGCATAAAGATAGCCGCTATGCAAGGTTTTTATCAGATAATTCGTATTGTTTGTTTACATTTATTGCTACGTGAAAATCAAATGGTCATTACTTATTAACCGAAAACGAAATCCGTATGAGAAAGTGTTAGCTTGAGGTCTGTACGAAAAAAATGATGACAAATACTTTCCATTACGGACCAAGCAAGCGAGATCAATAACGAATGTACTATCAGAATTGTGGTAGTTTTATTAATCGACTTCCCGCTTTCGTATTTTTGCTTTGCTATGTGATGTTTGCTGGTTTGTTTTCGCCGATGACTTAACGTCTGTTTATACCGATTAATTGGCCTTTTCGCTTATACTCATGAAAAAAAAATTACTTGAGTTCAAAAACTAGTTTGTGTTGGTTGTCCTTCGTGAAACCTTATACCTTGTTCTTTTGGCCTCGAAACAGTTTGCAAAATTACCATTAAAAGTAGGCGGTTTTGTGCGAAAAACTTGTTTCACGGTCTGGCAGCCAGTCATCGATGTCATTTACCATTCGGAGCTCAGTGATATAATAAGGGAAACCTACATTATGAAGCGCTCGAATATTGTTCGCAGCACTGGCATAAATGGAACTTCACTTTCATCTAAAACAAATATTTGACGTATTATTAAAAACTCCCACCTTGTGCCCGAACACCACGGTATTTTCAACATGTCAGTTAATCACTCATCCTTTGATGATGTTGCGGAAGGCAGCAAAGCGTAAAATTCAACAAAACATTTAGTTCCTTCGTGCTTAACGGCTGTGCTTTGTTCATTCTTGGCTTTGATGTTCGTTTTGAGGTAGACAGAAGTCAGCTTTGCTTTACTGTTCCGTGCGCACTTAGTGTTTCTATAACAACTGTAATGATACACATGAAAAACTATCTCGATTCTGATTGGCAAAGAACAGTGCAATTTCAAGGTAACACACTGCCGAAAAAAGTTAATACAGTAATTTGCACAGAATTTCTTTTTTTGACACTATATTACTTTTTTCATGAATATTATAAACTGGTAATAGCATGATTTCTCGTACAATCTGGGAAAAATCACGCAAGACTATCAAAATAGTATGATTCCGAAGGACGAGTACAACAACCGAAACACGGTAACAACTGAAACTCTCTTTTCCGGGTTCACTCAACAATGCCACGTGCTGTTTTGGTAAGCATTTTTTTCCGGATCTCAAAGATTTTACCTTAAAATCACTGAAGAATGTCACTTGTATGCTGTTTAGACTGACCAGACTATCACAGTTCAACTGCTAGTTTGCCTGATTTTGATGAGCTTAGTCTCAGAATGCTGTACCGTTTGTTCAGTAGATCTACATGACTTTGATGGTTTTTGTCTCAGGGTGTTCTGCCGTTTGTTCATTAGATCTACGTGACAACGCACAGAACAGGCTTCCTTCCTTTACTGACTTCGCTGTGCGTGATATCACAACTACCCAAAGTGGTGTACGTGAAAAATTTAGGTAAGTCCAAACACTACTTTTTGTCGTTACATAATCGTCATCATCTTTAGGTAAGTCGAAACACCATTTTTGTGTTATTAATTACGTAGTCCTCCAAATGTTTGTGACCATTACCATCACCATCATCATCACCATCATCATCACCATCATCATCATCACCATCATCATCACCATCATCATCATCACCACCATCATCATCACCATCATCATCACCATCATCACCATCATCATCACCATTATCACCACCATTATCACCACCATCATCATCACCACCATCATCACCACCATCATCACCACCATCATCATCATCACCATCACCATCATCATCACCATCATCATCATCATCACCATCATCATCATCATCACCATCATCAACACCATCATCATCATCATCACCGCTATCATCATCATCATCATTTTCCCAATCGTCTGTCATTTTCTAAATATTTGATATTAGTTTAACCCTTTCTCGCATACAGTTATGATACAACAACAAATTACAAAGACAGAACAAATGAAATAGCAAAGCAAAAAACAAGACAACAATACGTCGTGCACAACACAGCTAATACTTAGAATTATCTCACGAAAACCCACAATTCATTCTTTCAACAGAAGCGTTAAATCTTTTATTCCACTCATTAGTATTCAGGGGCCGATTGTTCAAAGCACGATTGGCGCTAATTACCAGCTAAGATTACCACCTAATCTGTTCTTTTGGTTCCGCTCGTTTTAGTTGAAAATCTAAGTCAAATTTCACAGCTTAAAACGTTTTTGTATGCACCCAAAATCTGTTAGAGAAAATTCTAACATTTTCTAACAGAATGTTGGAAATGTTATCCTCAAAATCTTCGCTTTTTGAAAAAAGGAATCAGTGGCTGGTTGTTTCCTGGCCGTGCACGGTCTGACCCACCGCCAAAAGTCTTTCACACGACTATATTAGTTGGATGGAACAAACACAACATACGATCTAGCATTTGCCTGGTTACCGTGAACACTCTTACACATCCAATGTTATGTGCGTAAAGCCTCCTCACGTGAACTACCACCAAAGATCTTTGACACGACTATAGTCAGGTGGACGGAACAAACATGATGAAAAACGCTGTAGCATTTGCCTGTGTTTTAACGCGAACTCTTACACGCCTCACATTAGATGTGTAAAACCACCTAACGTAAAGCACCACCAAAATTCTTTCACACAACTATATTCAGATGGGCGGAACAAACATAATGAAAAACGATGTAGCATTTGCCTCTGTTTTACCATGAACACTCTTACACACCTAACGTGAGATGTGTGAAAACCACCTAACGTTATCCACCACAACTACCACCAGAGGTCTTTCACAAGACTATGTGCATATGAATTGAACCAAAAAAAAACGATTTTGAATTTTTCCCCTGATTTACCGCGAGTACTCTGATGGAGTAAACGTTAGGTCTCAGTGCCCCTTTCAGGTTTTTGTGCAAAATCTTTATGTACCATCAGGCTTTTTCTTCCTTCACTATAGCGGGAATGGTTCCTCGGAAACTCGGCGATGGTATCGATTGTGCTCCGTTTGTTGTCGGGATAATTACAGCCTTAAAGCAATATCATGTGGAAACTACACACCAGTTCTTGGCCTGTCTTGGACAGTATGTTCGATCAACCATTGATTCCACAACAGGAAGGTAAACCAAGTTGAAATGTAATGATAAAGCCAGATGTCCTAAGCAATCGAGAGTTCTCACATGTGTTGATAAGTCAAATTGTATGTACTGTAAGGATTTTAAAAATCTTGAGGTAGTAGACCGGCATTATGTTCAGAATCCTTATTGAAAATGCTTGACACTGATTTATAATCTAAAAATGGACGTCACGACTAAAATACTATAGTCTTCCGCAGCAAATCATGGCTCTCTGCTGAAAAACACTTCCTGTTGCTGAAGAAGACTACAGTATTTCAGTTGAAACGTCCATTGATAGATTATAAGCCACTGTCAAACATGTTTAGTAAATATTTTTAAATGGAAATAGTCTATTAAAGTTCTTTTCTCAGCTGCTTGTATGAGCAACATCAAAATGTTGAACTATAAAATGGGTTTGAATTTACGTGTGAAGGATTCTCAGATATACGTTAGATAGTCAGTACCGAGCATAGCTACTGTGTTAGTCTAGCACGGGAATTTAGTGTAGCCCTTCCGCGGTCTGGCCTCATCCTCTCGGCGGTTGCATCGTTCACATCACTTGAGTACAAGTGATTTTTAGAACCATGCGTATGTATAAAACGTGAGGGTTACTGTCACGATTACGCTTCGGATAGGGTTAATGTTCCTGTTAGTGTAACAGTCTGACATTTGAGCCCGTCGTCGGATAATCCTGTACCCGTTACTGCCTAACCATACAGTAAGAATGTTAAATGTCATTGTGAGCAACTTGATATCACCAGGTGAATATAGTATAGGATAGAATGGAATAAAGTTGCTAAGACATGTGAATCAGAAACGTTTTGAAATGGAGTAGATATTTATGAAATATATGAAAATGACGACGATTTCTCATGTTTTCTTTTGTCGATTCAGTAGCAAAGCAACGGAGTTTCCTGATGAAATAGTGAATGCACTCGCTTTCTTTGAAGACTTCCTACACTACAGCAAACTATCACGAAAGGTAATCCATTTTCACTTTGATACGGGCAAATTTTGACAGGCTGTCTCGTCCCGGATCCTTGTTTGTTTTGGGCAGCGGCAAGGATCCATCAGCATTAGCTGGGATGAACACGTGGTTGGTGACCTGAGCATGCTTTAGGTGTTGGGGTTGTCAACTAGCCTGTGTCCAGCTGCATATCTCATAAGCCATCTTGCTTGCATATTTTGAAATTATGATTATCTGAAATTAGAAAAAATGTATTATGGAAGGGAGAACACCATTCTTTATTACTTACGCTTGAGGAAAACTAAAGGAAAAACCTGATGGACGATATTTCAATTCATAGACAATTTTATACAGTGAGTGATACGATATTATGATATTGTGTACGCTAGCCACTTCATCTATAAGCTGGTTTCCAAGTGGGGCGTACATGACAACTATGCACAAAGTTATGAGAAGATATTTAGTTACAGCCATAAATTTTAACACAAACGTTTGCAATATTTACATTGAATAAAAATAACAACGTTATATGTGTATATGTATATGTGTATATGTATATGTGTATATGTATATGTGTATATGTATATGTGTATATGTATATGTGTATATGTATATGTGTATATGTATATGTATATATGTATGTGTATATGTATATGTATATAACTACAGACGGAACCGTTTCGGCCTATTGGGCCTCATCAGTGTAGTGCTGATGAGCAGGATGGAGTAGCCTACATTATATAGGCAACTCAAATGTCCCACGCTTGTGGTACATCTAAGCCATGCCAGAGCGCTCTAACTAGAGACTAGTGAGCGTGCGTAAATGCACTGGCGGCATGACTTATCCTGTAGAGCGCTCAATATGAACAAAGAGGCCATAGAGCGATATCTAACTACAGACGGAACCGTTTGTGTATATGTATATGTATATGTATATTTACTATTTACAAAACCAGCAGGAGTGCTTTATCGGATACAAAGCACGAGGCGATAGCCGAGTGTTTTGGATCCGATAAAGCACGTACTGCGAGGTTTGTATATGTCTTATAACACTAACCTCTTTATACGCTAATTCCGTACGAAAGTTCGGCAATTTCTGTTTCCTAAGTCGAAAAATATTGAGGAGAATTTTAGGAGAATTTCAGGCTAAAGCACGTTTATCATATACAGACACGAGACGGTTATGATTTTCTTTTGTTTTTCCTCATATAGTGTTAAGCAATGCCCACCCAATCTACAATAAGCATTCAAAGACCGAGAAATAATAGTTAAGTAAATAGTGTGTCCTAATACGTCAGATAAGCAGAGGAAATGCTAGGAGACATTGCAGGTAGAAAATATACAAGGCAGCTGTACAAAGAATTTTGTGCTCGTGATTTCTGTAATGTTATTGCTTTTTTACAGGTTGCCGAGGAACATGTTCCGATGTACCTTTTGGATCAATTTAGACAACAGCTAAGTTGAGGATAACAGGCAAACGAAAGCTAAATTATTCCGCGATCTTTTTGACAGTTAAATTCAATGAATCCTTTCGAAGTTCCAAAGGTTCACAGAGTGAAGTGTAGAACTAGGTTCCGATTACGTAAGGTGAGGTAGCGTACTTATCAGGCCCGCTCAGCAAGCATGCCGTGTCATCCTCACAAGAAGGAATTTCGTGGTTCCATGGACATAAGCCAGCTCGTTTGCCGAAATCAGCCTGTTGAAGCTATCTAGGCTAGTCGATAAACAAACAGTTCACTTCATTTAATGACGTGAACCTGATAGCTAAAGGGCCGTTTACCCGTGAGATTTTACACATTGCGATTGTCATCCTGGTGTATGCAATAAAGTCATGACAGTCTACGCAGCAAGATGTCCGCTTATGATTGGCTCCAGTTCGTCCTCGACGCTGTCGTCAGTTAAACACATACTCCAAGATGTAAATCGCATAGGCACAAAATCACACGTGTAAACAGTCCTTAACAAACCTAACAGCTTGGTAACCTGATAGGGTAAATCAGTTGTTGAGGTTGCGGGATAGTCGCGAGAGTCTAGACCATGGAGATCATATAAAGGTAGATGGGGGCGTGGGGGCCAAAAATTTGGGTGAAATTGAATGCCGCCATTTTGAGTAAATTGGGAGACAAATTGTTCTTCTTCAGTCCCTTTCCTGTCTGTTCGCGAACTTCGAGGTCAAACAACTGATCTTTAGCTAATACCCAGAAAAACTGCTTTTCTGGGTATTAGTCGGCTATTACTTTCTTGAGTGGTAGACTAAACGGTCGTCAAGCTCTGTCCTCAGAAAAACGATTTCCGATCCCCGTCTGGGGCTCAGAAATCATTTTTCTGAGAGCTTGACGAACGTTCAATCTATCATTCCAGATATCTCCAAGCTCCCACATTTCCAAACTATGTTTCTCATATTACTTTTTTCTGAATTGTCTTATCTTCTTTGAAAAAAACCAAACAAAAAGAGACAAAAGATAGGTGGGTATTTACCCTGACCTTGAACTTGTCATCCGGGAATGTTTGTTTTGCGCCGCCCCCCTGTTTATCCAATATGGTGGCTATCAATTTTTCCCCCGCGGTTGAGTGACATTCAGCTGCAATGCTCCCTCTAGTTACTATATGATCTTTTGTCCAGACAGCAGATGGCACCGCTTAGGCGACCATGGCTGGTAACAAGGATAGCTCGCCTTCATAAATCATGTACTGGAATCGATCACCATGAGCCAGTTGTTCAAAGCACGATTTGTGCTAATCTAGGATTACCAGTTGTAGTCTATTGCTTTGGTTTGGTTTATTTTGGTTGAAAAATCTAGTTCCAATTTCATTGCTGAAAACCTTTTTGTGTACACCTGAAATCTGTGAAAGAAAAATCCAACTTTTCTCAGCAGCGTGATCGGAAAGTTGTCCACAAAATTTTTGCTAATCCTGGATTAAGCTAATGGCCTTTTGAATTACCGTGCCCAGGAGTAGAGATCATTACAGTCATTTAACATAGATAGGACGAGATAATACGCTTCCCGTTAGTTCTGCCACGAAAGTGGCGTAGGTTAAAAGTGATCAAGAAAGTGAACCAGAAACCACAGCGTGATTACTTACTCTTTGAAGGTTTGGTCAGTACGGGAAATTTTTAGTGTCTGTTTTCCTTGTATGGACGGAAGACTAGAGTCAGTGCAAATGAGTAGTTAACTGTAAAAGACGTGCTCCATATTTTGTTATTGTAGATAGGAATTTTGCTGTCAAATTTAAATATTACTGTAGATTAAGGTTAAACACTTAAGGACTCTTTCATACGACAGAATGGTTTCCTGCTCCGAAAAGCTTGTTTTCCACCAGGCGAAATTTTCCGCGCAAAGCGAGTCGATGAACTCTTTTAAGCTTTGTGATTGGTTAACAGTGAGTTACTCTCGAAAATATCGGGTCTTTTTCTACTTTCAACGAATTTCAGCGAAAAATGTCCCCTGGAAGAAAACCACTTTGGGCCCAGTTACCCGATTCGATTGTCTTGTACACTAACCGGTTCTTTTTATTATGTCAGATGAATACAATTACTAGAACACTTTGCGGTTATTTCAGAATCATGCAAACGTTGAATTTCCAAAGCGAATGGAAATGCAATTGCTCTAATTAACATTACAAGCAAGACTTCGAAAGGCAATCTGGTAGTTGTGTTCAGCAGATATATAAGAGGAACCTGCCAGTGTTCGTCCTGAAGTATGTAATCTTGTCTGACGTATTTTGCGCCGAACTCGTGGAAGTTCGGAAGAACTTGGAATGTCATCGGAAACACACGTCCTCCTTGTCCCATGTTCCCACTGTCCTAAGGATCCACTCATTTTTCTCATACTCAATGCAAACACACTATCAGAAATTTTGATCTATTTCCTAATTTATAATAGTCACGAATTTAGATGCACTTATATACGCCTCAGAATGAGCCACTAATTCTAACCTTGTTAGTAATCAAAGAGTTGTTTGTTTATGATTATCGTCAGGTACTTTGTATCTAATCTGAAATAAAGAATCATTTTGTAGAATTACTTTACCCTACAATATGCTTGCCTGATATTGAACATTTTTTTTATATAGAAGGTTGAGTAACGTGGTAATGACGCTAGCAAGAGTGCTCGATATCTTTAATGATAGAACGTAGAATATTTGTGGTAAACTTAGGTTTGTTCGTTGTTACTCCGAGTTTCACGTCCTTGGACAATATAAATATTCAACAGTGCATGGCATTTACCGACCCATTCGTACGAATACGACTTTACTTTTTGGCTCGCAAATAACGCGGGTAAGGCGTTACCATGGTTTTGCGTCTTTCATACGAGCCTTTCGAATCTTGTCTCAGCGCGTCGTATGTAAGACGCGTCTCAATTTCGTCTCATATAAACTATCGTCGTGAACATAAAGCTAAAAGAATACAGCACGTCCACCGACAGAAGTTATGATATCGTCTGTGACCTCATTCGCGGACTGGAGTATTCACGGGTCGCACGGGCACGAGAAGCAGAACATCTCGCTTTCACCTCGCTGTAGTTGGCCTCCGGGAGATGACTGGGGATCCCGTAAGAAATTTTTATGTTTTAACCAGTGCTATCCTTTGCAAGCCATGATGGTTTGGGATAAAAGGACACCATTACGGTGTGTGAAGGTGGAGGGAAGGTCATATAGATCTGATGTGTCGTACCTTTCTGTATCTTCATCGAATTATTCACTGATGAATTCTGGGAATTTTACCTTTAGAAATATTCATATATGAATTCAATTTCCAAGGTTTAAGAATTATTTTGCTTTAATGAAAACAATATTCTTTATTGCTCACGGGGTCTTGCAAAATTTATTATTATTTACTATTATTATTATTATTATTATTTAAAATTATTTAAACTCGGTAGCCTTTCAGTATTATACTGATTTTCAAAGGGCCTTGTGTTTCCTTTAAATAACCTAATTAACCTAGACAATTATGGTATTTACAACAACAAAAAATCTTACATATACCCTAATTATTTTAGGAACTAATCTATGAACTATTTACAACATTAAGAAATTTCCAGGAACTCCATCTCTACTATTCAAAACTGAGTGTTTGTATTTTCTTTTTGAAAGATGCGATTGAATAATCAAATTTTTCTTGAAGTAGAAACTTTGGTAGTGAGTTCGACGACACAGCTCTGTATATGAAAACTTTTTCTTTAAGGAATTCTTGTTAGGCTTTCCCAAAGAATATACTATTTTATTATTTCGTAAGCTGTAGTGAGATTTGTCCCGGAAATTGAAAAGTTCTAATAAGTAGTTGGGCTCAAAAGCTTTAGTAGTTTTGAACATGATAAGTTGGCGTTCTTCCAGAGTTTTACCGACTGCATCCCATTTAAGTCTTAAAGATAACAGACGATGGAATATAGTAATTTGTTGTAAACGTTTTCAAACAGAAACGGTACACTTGCACTTACAATTGTTTTTTTATTTTAATGACGTCCTCAGCGTGATATAAAATGAGAAATTCGTGATTCAGTTACGCAGCGAATGTCAACACTAAACACTGAGTTAATCATACCATTCTCTCTTTACGACAACCTGGGAATGACCCTAAAATAGAATTGTATAAAACAACAAATCCTCCTGGATACGCGTTAACTTCTTTCGAGAATCTCTCGTGCATTTTTACTGGATTCAACAAGCATACTGTTCGCAGTTGACTCGACTGCGGAACTGATAAACAGTATTCCGGTAATACAAAAGATGCGAATTCAAATCCCGCTAAAACTAATGTTTTACGCCTAATCTTTCGCTTTGTAGGTTAATCGTGTACAATTCTTATCCTCGTTCCGAGTGTGTACGCTGACTGTAGATTTATTAAACAACTAACCCATTCCTGTCCGAGACATCTCCCCTTGACAAGTAAAATTGTCTGGCGTTAGCCAGAGTAGAATTAATAAGTAGGGTACGGACCGGTGTCACGCGAAATAAGTGACCACTGCGAAATAACCGACCAAGCGTGACGTCTCAGAAATTCTGCATCCTAACCCTAACCTGTCTGATGCACATTTCATACGGCGCATCCTGTGCTCATGCGCACAGCCAGTAGAGTCATTTCGCAGATCATAAATTTCGCGTTGCAGTGGAAAGGGTTAAACATTTCGGACATAGCGCGCCTTTTATAGCAAGTCGCTAGAATCTATGTGACTGTCCCTTCTTTTTTATCTGAAGTTTGTAATTGCCTTACATCGTTAAAACTGACTTTAATATCCATTGCACTGCATGTCCCAAATTTATCGACTGAAAGGAGATGGCTCATGTTGACTTAAGCTCATATATACTTAGGTGATTCTGTGTCATTTTCAATCAGCGTTAAAACTAGAAAATATCGTGGCCTTTCTAATTACCAACTTCAAGCAATTATTTCTTCCATGGACATGTCAATTTTAAATAAACCGACTCGACTTCAATGTTCTAATTTTAAGCGTAACTCGCTTTTAATCGGAGCCGAACGAGTCTGACAAAGTTCGTGATTTTTTTCCTCCGAAATTTCACCTCGATTGGCGATTTCTAACGTTTCTGGCGATTATCTTTGACCACATTAAATGCATCTTCAAAATAAATGGTAAAATTGATATTTTAATTTGTTTATAACCAACATTTCCTCTTAATTTCTAGTTAAATTGCTACCCAATGAGTTCCCCGCTTTCTCGCAGCTGAGCAAACTACATTAAGGATCTATAATGGGATTTTAAACGGCTTGTTATTTCGTCCTGAATTTCTTATCTTATTTGCTTGGATTAGAGAAGAATTGCGATCTTGTTAAAAAGGATAGAACTGTTGTTGGAGAGATCAAAAGGTATGGGCTTTTTTCTGTGGAGTTGTAATCTTCTACGTTGATTTAAATGTTAGTTTTCAATAAACGAAAATGTTTGAAGATCTGAAGTAAAAGTAAAAACTGTTTACCACGGAGGAAACTTGTTAGGAATCGAAAACAGGCGACAAGTGAAGCAGAACAACTAAACATGTTGAAATAAAACAATTTATTCAAGCCAAGACTGTTCATCTAGAGTGCGGACCGGTGTCACGCGAAATAAGTGACCACTGCGAAATAACCGACCAAGCGTGACGTCTCAGAAATTCTGCATCCTAACCCTAACCTGTCTGATGCACATTTCATACGGCGCATCCTGTGCTCATGCGCACAGCCAGTAGAGTCATTTCGCAGATCATAAATTTCGCGTTGCAGTGGAAAGGGTTAAACATTTCGGACATAGCGCGCCTTTTATAGCAAGTCGCTAGAATCTATGTGACTGTCCCTTCTTTTTTATCTGAAGTTTGTAATTGCCTTACATCGTTAAAACTGACTTTAATATCCATTGCACTGCATGTCCCAAATTTATCGACTGAAAGGAGATGGCTCATGTTGACTTAAGCTCATATATACTTAGGTGATTCTGTGTCATTTTCAATCAGCGTTAAAACTAGAAAATATCGTGGCCTTTCTAATTACCAACTTCAAGCAATTATTTCTTCCATGGACATGTCAATTTTAAATAAACCGACTCGACTTCAATGTTCTAATTTTAAGCGTAACTCGCTTTTAATCGGAGCCGAACGAGTCTGACAAAGTTCGTGATTTTTTTCCTCCGAAATTTCACCTCGATTGGCGATTTCTAACGTTTCTGGCGATTATCTTTGACCACATTAAATGCATCTTCAAAATAAATGGTAAAATTGATATTTTAATTTGTTTATAACCAACATTTCCTCTTAATTTCTAGTTAAATTGCTACCCAATGAGTTCCCCGCTTTCTCGCAGCTGAGCAAACTACATTAAGGATCTATAATGGGATTTTAAACGGCTTGTTATTTCGTCCTGAATTTCTTATCTTATTTGCTTGGATTAGAGAAGAATTGCGATCTTGTTAAAAAGGATAGAACTGTTGTTGGAGAGATCAAAAGGTATGGGCTTTTTTCTGTGGAGTTGTAATCTTCTACGTTGATTTAAATGTTAGTTTTCAATAAACGAAAATGTTTGAAGATCTGAAGTAAAAGTAAAAACTGTTTACCACGGAGGAAACTTGTTAGGAATCGAAAACAGGCGACAAGTGAAGCAGAACAACTAAACATGTTGAAATAAAACAATTTATTCAAGCCAAGACTGTTCATCTAGAGTGCGGAACAGGCTGAATCTCTCTTTTCGTTAGTTCTGTTTAATGGTTCTTTTAGCAGTTTAAAAATTCACGAGTACATAAATATCCTATTTCAAATACGAATATTGGTATTACGTGATCTTACAAGCTGCTCAACTAATCGACTTCACAGAGGAGTCATTGAAGTAATAGTCTCGTTTTAACCATTCTACTCATGGAGCTGTCCTTCGTTATTGGTCAAAGATACAGGACTTCAAAATTTTGTTTTTATGTGTACCACTCAGACCCATTCTAATCTCGCATATCTTTCGGTATGTGGAATGAAATTCTTCAAACTTCCTCATGTAAAATCCATTTCCAGCCGACAATTTGAAGAAATACAAAACAAAGCATACTCTGAATAGCAGCATTTTGTGCACTCAAGGTTTGAGTAATAAACAAGACAATAATATATACGATGATATTTCGATTTTACTCCAAAATTGTTTGTCTTGTTTATTACTCAAATCTAGAGTGCACAAGATGTTGCTATTCGGAGTACGTTTTCTCATGCAAATCTATAGTACATGGAACATGTTCTTAATACCTGAAATCGAAAATGCACGAGTTAAAACTAATTTCTTGAATGAAACTTACCATGTGGCATTATAACTTTTTCGTCTGAGATTATAGGTAGACGCAATGTGAATGGGTGATATTTGTAAACTGTGAGATTTGAAGCATTTCGCCTCTTAACGGCTTGCACCCATTTTCGCCCCTAGTCGATTAACTGCACCCAATTTCTGCACCTAATTCATTTATCAGTTATTGTGTATAACCGAACATTATAGTTGCGTAAAGATTCTTTGTTACCCGTTGTTGGTTTAGTGGCACTTGTATCAGTGTCTACTGTTGAAAAGCTGAAGATCAAAACAACACTTTCTTGCCAATTCTCCTTACACTAAATTGTCTAGGTTAAATCTTCTATGAAGTACAAATATACGATTTATCAAGATAGTGATCTGCCAAAATTTATCAAACGAAAAATTGAAGTTACTTCACGGTACCACGCTGTCTTATCATTCATTAATAGTGCTTAGGTTAATGACTCCATTGGTAGTTTTCAAGCATATATTCTCAAAAACGCTCTTTGCGAAATAGAGGCAGGAAATAATGACAAACGAGAGACTGACATTTCAGGATGAAGATAGAAGCTCTTTGAATCTGTCTTTTGAATGAGCCAAAAAGTTCACTAAGAAATGAATCAGATATCTCCAATGTAAAAGCATGTTAGATTTGCCAAGGTTCAAAGAAATTTTGATTTTACACGGAAATGTCACATGTAAATCAGATATTTCTTGCGTGAAGATTTCTTGTACCATATCCATATATCTACATATTTATATACCTATATCTATGTATTTATCTATGTCTATATGTCTATCTACATCTATATATCCGTGAATCTATATATCCGTGAATCTATATATCTATGAATCTATATAGCTATGTATCTATCTACATATCCACATATCTATATATCTATATGTAATATTTAAAAACAGAGCAGAAGTGCTTTATCGGGATTTAAAACACGAGGCGATAGCCGAGTGTTTTAGACCCGATAAAGCACGAATTGCAAGTTTTTTAAATGTCTTATGAAATTCACCACCTAATACGCTAATTCGCGCAGAAAGTTTGGAAATTTATCTTTCGTAAGCTGAAAAAAATTGAACTTTTTCTTCACATATGAAGGCACATGTATCTTTATCACATATATAGATCAGACACGCTTATAAATTTTTTTGTATTTTCTTCATGAATTTTTGATGAATTTTATAAATCTATATATACATCTATATATCTATATAAACATCCATATATCTATATATTTAAATTTAAAAAATTGAAAATAGCCCGAGAGTCTGTCCTGAAAGACAAAAACTGCTCATTTTTTTGACTGGAATTGCGTCATTAACGTTTCTATCACAGTACGGAGATGCGAAAACTATTTTCTATTCGTGTCATAAAATAACTAATAACCATAAAATCAACCATTCATTATCTTCAGGATTGCTAATACTAATAATGGCGTTCTTTTCTTAATATTATTATCAACACTCTGTTTTCTGTGTTTCAGAATGATCTTATTATTCAGTGCCGTTTCATTTCTAATCATAAGTTGCTCATACGTGTCTGCTAGCACGTGCCAAAGTCAACTGCCCAGTGGCGTGGACTCGTCTATTTGCGACGAGATTCAGTCAGCGGTACTCATATTACGCTACACTGTCCGCGATATCGATGAAAAGGTGAGAAATTAAAGACTGATACATCGCAGCAGTGAATAAGAAACCGATGTGACCCCGGGTATTTTCTCTAGCCTTGACGTTTTTCTTAAAATCATCCCCTATTTTGTCGGTTAACTAGCCCGAATTTTTTGTCGCACCGGGGTTACTAGACGTTTTGACCTTTAGAAATTCGCTTGAAAAGTCCTTGGATAGACAAAGCGTGGGGGAATGAGAAGATTTGAGGCATAGTTAATAAATGAATGGTTATTCAGGAAAAGTGAGCTGCTTCTTATAATGAGGAAAAGATGCCATTTGTGTTTTTTTAGGTGAAGGAAACAGTAATCGTGGCTCTGAAAGAAGCTCGTGATATTTTGGGATCCACATCAGCCGCAACAATCGAAGATGTCAAGAGTGCTTTATCTGGGAAACGCCGTAAAAGGTCAACGAGTAAAGGTGCAATTTGAAACCAATCTTTTATTAGTCCATACCGGTATAAATATACTTATAAACACACGAAGGCGTACATATGCTACACATACATACATATATACGGTTACATATATGCACATGCATATTTACACATGCATATTTACACATGCATTTATAAACATACATGCACATGCTTTTTGCGACTGAACACGGTTGGGTTTGAAATTGTATTTGAATAGAGCTACCTACCTACCTACCCACCTACCTACCTACCCACCTACCTACCTACCCACCTACCTACCTACCCACCTACCTACCTACCCACCTACCTACCTACCCACCTACCTACCTACCTGCCTACCTGCCTGCCTGCCTGCCTGCCTGCCTGCCTGCCTGTTTACTTGCCTACATACCTACCTACCTACCGTCCTACCTACTTTCCTGCTTACCTATCTATCTACCAGCCTGCCTGCCTACCTACCTAACCTACCTAGCTACCTACCTACTTACCTACCGACCTACCTACCAAGCTAGCTACTTACCTACCTACCTACTTACCTACCTACCTACTTACCTACCTACCTACTTACCTACCTACCTACCTACCTACCTACCTACCTACCTACCTACCTACCTACCTACCTACCTACCTACCTACCTACCTACCTACCTATCTACCCACCCACCTACCTACCGACCTACCTACCTACCTACCTATTTATATACATATAGGCAAACATACGTTCATATGTCCGTGTATAAATGAATTCATAACTTCAAACCTACCTATACCAATGCCCACACACCTATAACCATATATCCAACCATACAAATATTCACAAACGTCCATACTCACATAACATAATCTAATATACATACCCTAGTCAAAAGGGAGAGATGATGAAACAGTAATCGTTCATCTTGTAAAATTTTGTAAGTTGGTCGAGGACCTCTTGTAATAAAATTTCGAATGCTTCGACAATCAAAGGCGTTCTATGGGCGAAGGAGGTTTAACTATCTATCATCGTCCTGTCAAATGGTATGTTGACCCATTTTATATACTTTTTATTTTTTATTTATTTCACTTCAGATATACCAAGTGAAGTGCGGTCCCTTGCAGACAAGGCAGTGGAAAACATTGAAATTGCGATTACGATCGCTGAAAAAAACATCCGGTCCTCCATTGCACTTGCTGTGTCTGACATAAATATTCAAAATGATAACTTGAAGACTGATGCGGTAAAATTACTTCGCAAAATACTGACTAAGAGGTCCACTGTATCAGGTATATTACATTTTAATCTTGAAATGATTGTATCTTACAGACGTTAAGGGTAATGTGGGGTCAAACATTTATGTAGATGTTACTGGTATGAGAAGTTCGCTCAAGAAAACGAGAAATTAATCGTTAGATTATGTTGTAAGTTTATTGATTTACCTCCACAGCCTTGTAAACTTTCAAAATTACAGGGAACTTGAGCAGGATACGAACTCGTACCTTTCGTTAAGAAGACCGCTGCTTCACCGATGTCACAATCGAGTTAACTAGGAATAATAAACCCGTTTAATTTTGTTTAATTAAAATTACTTTCCTCTAATTTACTTTGATCTAATGTAATTTAGTCTCACTTAATTCAACTTGACTTAGGGGCTTATTACATGGACAATTTCAACCCGGACTGAAATTCCAACCCGATAAAGTTTGACCTACATGGCTGCCCTCATGTCGGCTTCATTCAATTGCGATACCTGGTACAACGAGATATCGTTCCAGTCTTTTTAGAGTTCAGTGGGCTAGCTCGGTTTACAGTGATCATATAGGAAAATGTCAGCCCGGTGAAGCGGTGGGATCCCGGTCAAAACCAAACGGGTTAACCCCTAAATCTGATATTGTTTCAAAGTTTCCTTACGTAAATTTCACATCATTTCACATGTGAAAAACATATGAAATTGGAACATTTTCACATATGAAATTTACATATGAAAATCAATATTAAATATGAAATTTTCTTTTCACATGTGGAATTGAAACAATTCACATGTGAAATATTAATTTCAGATGTGAAATTTCATGTGAACGTTTTGTAAGGGTTATACAGCGAAACCACGAATTTTGATGAAATCCCAAATGCACGGTTATTCTGAAGATAGAAATACTGATAAAGGCAAACCATACAAATTTAACTTCATAAAACAAAAAAAATATAGAAGTCCTAGAAAGCCACCTTAAGCGCTACATTCCATAAATCTATTTGGAAAAAATCTATTTAACGATTAGATTATTTGCTCGAGATTTCTATGAGTATTAGCTAATGCCTACGAGGTATTTGCTAATACTAGATATTATAACTAACGTTCGTATTTACTTCAGGCTCGGAAGACGCTATGATCCGTCGAGATCTGCCTTCCGATGTCCAAGCCGCCCTTGGCATTGCTGCCGGGGAAGTGAAGAAGGCAATGAAAGAAGCCGTGACGACAAGTATACATGAGTATAAAAAGATTATGGATTATTTTGTACCTCTCTTGAAAGAACTTTTCCAAAGGGCGGACTTGAAAGGAGGTATGTCATTAGAGAAACTAATATTAGAAAAAATTATAAGGACATAAAGGATACTTCTCTCAATAAGTTATCAAGCAAAGTGTCGTCTCGAAATTTGTGGAAATAGAGGTCGTACCGAGTGTGCAAAAACTGAGTTTTTCGACGCCGCCATTAAGCAGGCAAAACTCAGCAAGGCTTACTGAAAGGCAAGTTTTCTCGTCACCTGCTTAGCAGCAACCAGATCAGAGCCAAGGTTTATCTGAAGATGACGTTAAAGGAACTCTCGACTCATTACTTCTAAATTCGGCCAATTTAATGATGGCTCCCAAAACCAAACTTTGCATATAAGATACAATGTTTCTTCGAACGAATTTCGAGATGAAACTTCGTACAAATTTCAATTGTCAAGAGATATCTAACGTTGTCTTAAAAAACGTCAGCGAATTTTTCATGGATTCCCCTTTAAATGGATGTAATTTCTGCTACTCCCTTTGATAAAATATGACAGTGGTTACTTCTCTTATTTTTTGGTGCCTTGGGGAACTGCCAGTTGGAATGAAATTCATTTCATAATGCACTGCATCAATTTTTCCCGTTGAAACAGATAATTTTGGCCTTTCAATCGGAGTTCTAGGGTTGTGGTCTGGCACCCTATCGACCAACTTAATTTCAAGTGTCTCTCAGTTTTCATTAATTCCTAGTCACTAATTTCTTCATTTTGTGGTTGATATCGCGTGTAAAATGAACAGTGTCTCGTTGAAAAAAAGCTTGAAATTAGGCATTCATTTTCCTTCATTATAGATGGCGTGGACCAAGCTGAACAAGATATTGAACAGCTGGCTATAAAGGCATCAATGGGATTTATTAAGTTCTACGACTCATTTTCACAGGTCAGCATTGGAAAGGCTATCAGAACTGTCGAGAGTTTGTTGCAAAAACTAAGCGTCATTGGAAAAGCGAATCCAAATGGTAAGAAATCCAGCAAAACTCGAGTTGTTGTTTGGCAAATTGAAATGTAGCAGATGTGAGTACAAATTCATTTCGAAAAGGTCTACTTTAACTGGCTGTAACACCAAGCACCACGAGGAAGAATGCTTCGTTGCAGAAAAAGAGTAGCAATTTGGGTAAAGCTTTCTCCTTAGAAAAGTCAGTAATAATGCTTAGTATTTTGTGAGTAATATAGAGAGTGTGCGAGCAACACAGTCGACTCGTTTTGGCGCTGTCTATACCTGAATACAACTAATTGCTACGCCTAGAGAGGTTTCAAGCTTGCAAATCCAAGCATGCCAGATTGTGATACAGTCTTATGACTCATTATTGGATTGGAAACTGAAGGTCGTTGCAGCATTTTGAGGGGTTTGAACCCCTTGAACCCCCTTCCCTTTGGCTACGCCACTGGCTGTAATCAAGATCTGAAATTTAATTTTTTTTTCAGTATCCCACTGGAATACCAGGGTTCAAAGTTTTAGTATCCCTCCTTGAGAATCCAGCGTCTCACTTCTGTATACCAGCTATAAAGATTTCAGTATCCCACTTATCCGTCAGTATGACTGTCCATCACACCCAATCCAGCTCAGTCACCATATAAGCTCATTGGAAGACCAATTTAATGTTTGATACAGTAATACCAACTTGCTTAACTTGAACTGCTTAAGTTTCCACTGTGAAGCTATCACACGATTCGTTGACTGATATACACCCGCCATGTAGGCAATTACTGCAACCTTGCAACCTCGTACCCAAGGTCTTTCCTTCAGTTTTCAGGATGGCAATTCGGGCAGTAGCTACTTAACGACAAAGCTATTGGGAGACCACCGCAGGCATTTACCACATTTGAAATTTTGTGGCATCCGATCGGACAAGCAAAACACGGTTTAGTGCGCAAAATGAAATTTTAGTATCCCGTGGATATCGGGACAGCGCAAATTTCAGAACCTGTCAGTAATGAATTGCTCACACTAGTACGTATAAATTTTTTGTGCTTATACATATGCTTATCATATGTTAATGATAGCAAACGTACAGTAAGTGAGTAATTTCCATTTTAATAAGTTTTAGAATTTCTCATCAAAATCCATTCAAGTAGCAGCTGAGTAGTTAACCTGTGTGGTAGTCTGTTATGCTTGGAGAAGCAGTCAATTGTTTAATCTCTCAGGTAGGCATGTAGGGACCCAGTCGCCAACCTAAGCACCCATCTGGCCAGCCCACCACGCGCAATCACTCCACCTCTCCATCCTGCCACACCACAACCCAGTCTACTCCACCCCGTTATCCCGCCACCCCACCAAACCGACACTCCTATTGATCAATCGACCTGTTGATCAATCAGTCAATCAACCAACCAACCAACGAATCAATCAATCAATTAATCAATCAACCAATCAATCAATTAGTCAGTCAATCAATCAATCAACTATAAATTAGTCAATGAATCAATTAATCAACAATTCAATCAATCAACAATTCAATCAATCAACAATTCAATCAATCAACAAATCAGTCAGTCAACCAATAAACAGTCAGACCGACCAACTGATTAATTCTTATTGCTGCTTTTTTTCAGTTGACTGTTGGTTTTTGTTTCGTCTCTCTTCAAACGACCTTTCATGTTTCTGAACTTTTTTTCAGCTTTGGGTTTGTTAAAGAGTATTTTGGAGCAAGAGACTCAACTTGTCTCTAGCGTTGTCGAAACGACTAAAGGGCCCGATAAAGAAATCCGACAAACAGTGATAGGGGCCGCCGAAGAGATCTTAAAGGATTACCAAACTATTGAAGCAATGATAAAGAAGAACGGGATGTAAGAAGTGATCTAAATGAAAGGAGTTTACCTGCGAAACTAAATGATGTCTGCTTTTCTGTCTTGATTATGATTTTCAGAAATAATATTATAAGGTGAAATAATCAGTTAAGTTGCGTTCACATCAGCTCTTTTGGAGTGGATTTGGGCGATTTCTAGGTGAATTGGTTTTGGTCATTTCGCCACATTGGCCTTGGTTTGGACTTTTAAGAAAGACCTTTTTGCTCATCTGATTCAAGGCCAATTTCCAATCACGGGATTATGGCAAAATGCGAGAAATAACTCGCGAATTTTCTTTAGAGAATGCTTAGTTTATATCTTTTGTTATTTTCCTGGCTAAAAAAGTATTCTCTTTGCCAGGGAGTTGAAATGCCTTGAACTCTTGGAGAATTTAGATACTGTTCTCACGAAAAACTTTCCCAAGAGCCATAGAAAGTCCTCGAGCCGGACCAGAAGTGCGACCCATTTGACCAGACTTTACTCCCGACCATCGCTAAAGAGAGCCACAGCTAAACAATCAACGTGAATCGCGACCTAAAGATTGACCACCCTCGTGCGAAGAGAAGACATAATTGTCCGAAAAGGAGACAAAAAATTGAAGCGCTGTCCACACGTATCTGTTTCAACGGAAATATTTTTCGAAGTGAAATGATCGGAAAGGTCTGAGTACTGCCGAAATGTCAAGAGTAGTTTACTAACGTTTTGAGCAAAGGCCCTTCGTCAGAGAGAAAAGGCAAAATATTTTTCTCAAAGTACGTCGTTTTCAAAGTACGTCTGTCTACGCGGTAACGTTTTTGAATCGTTTTCGCCCTTCCACATGAATACGCAAACACGATTTGCATAGTCGTCTTGAACATTCAGCAAAGGTAGGTTGATCTCAAGACACACTATTATTGGCTAAAAAACAGCCCAAGCAAAAGTGAAACAAAATGGATATGTCCGTCCACCATTTTGAATCCCGCGTGCGATGCCATACCATGGTGTACGAGTTTTTGAAAAGTTCCGTTTTCATCCCCCCACACGACCGTAGGAAAACAGCGTTTTCAAAACTTTCCACTCGGGGAAGCGTTTTTACAAAGTTCCGTTTTTCGTTGACCGTATTCGCCGGATACGTGTAGCCGGGAAAGCAATCATCAAACAAAAATTTGCATTTTGAAACAACGGAAGACGGTAAGAACCCGAGTTAGTGTTCGAGTTGGGAATCGAGTTGGAATTCGAATTCGGATTCGAGTTGAAATTAGGGTTAGGGTTAGGGCTGGAGTAGGGGTTGAGGTGGAGGTAGGGGATAGAGTTGGGGTTAGGGTTGAGGTTGAGGTTGGGATTAGGGTTAACTCCAGACACTGGTACGTAGCGATTATTTCAATTTTTAGATAACAAATGTGTTACTTTGTTGTTAGGAACCCTAACCCGAATCGTGACTCGAATCCTAAGTCGAATCCTAATTTAAATCCTAATTCGAATCGTGACTCGAATCTTAACTTAAATTCTAACTCAAATCCTAACTGGAATCCTGACTCGAATCCTAACTCGAATCCTAGCTCAGGTGATCAGCCAACTCGTGTGCACTGGGCCTAAAGCGAATTTTTTTTTTCTTGCGTACATCGACGTTACCGTATTTACTGTAACCTGGTAGCCTTTATATTTGACAATTAGCTCATTGAATTGAGCTCATGAGGGAAATCGTAGCGATTGCTCGATCCTTCCAATTCGGCTCCCGAAGTCCATTTCCTGTAGCGAAGATAGGTGGTTGTATTTTGAGTATTTCTACTATTAGTACTTCCTTTCCGATTCCCAGATGAACAGGAGTGCAATATTTACCGCTTTAATGTTAATTTTCCTGGCAATACACTGAACTAAGTTCGCCTCAGACACATTTAGGCTGTTTTCATCTGGACGTATTTTTTTCGCACGAAGCGGCTTTTTCTGTTACCTCACGAGCTTACAGCTGGAATAAAAACCTCAGACACTGAGGGTTGAGGGGTAAAGTAGAACACAAAATGCCATCGTATTGAAGCTCTTAGTTGGATCTCGAAAACCTGCTTGGCAAAATAGGTGGTTATCCAATGTTGCTACGTATCACCGGCGAATAAGTTGATAATTCCCTAATTTTTTTGTGACTTCGAGCCTTCTTGAGCTAATCCAAAATTTGTTTTTCCTACTTGTGCTTCTTTGCTTCCTGCATATATCGCTGCATATTGACTAAAGTGGACAATGTTTTGGAAGCGATGATCGTGTGAATTGAAGTAGACATTTCACAGTCAGACACTCTACCTCGACCTGTTAAGGAAAGCTTTTGATTTGACGCTTTCGGCCTTTTGTGACATTTTCTTGATAATGTTTAACAGGGATTCAGCTACATGCTTTGGTTATTGTTTCTTTCCGCAAACCGTCAGAACGAGAGGAGACCATGATCACTACAGTTGTCTGCTTCTCCTTTCTTTGGGCTCGAGCTGGTGAGTTGCCCTTGGGTCCAAACCGGAGTCGATGGACACAGTTTCTGACTTCGTTTTTGTCATCATGATTTTCATAAAGTGTCACTCGAGAAGGCTGGAAATTCGTAGATATTGTTATCTCCAACTAGAACAGTGGTCAATGATGTCACCCACCCTCTATCTACCCACCTGTCCACTCATTCATTGATCCATTCAGGTGCAGATCTAGGATTTTGCAGAAAGGGGGATTTGGAAGGTCAGGTGTGGTTTCAGGTTTTTGAGAAAGGGGTGTTTAACCAGACTATGGGTTATTGTAGTTTTTTAATGGCGTGGTTACTTTATCGCTTAAATGGGATGTTTAATTAAAGAAAAAATATGCAAATAAACTTTATTATGTAGACAGCGACAAAAGCGAGGAACCCTCTCATTGCTGGCTCAATTGGGGGGGTTTAAACCCCCTGGGTCCGCCACTGACATTTATCTATTCATCCATTCATATATTCATATGTCCTTCTAGTCCTTCATCCCTTCTTTCCTCTGTTCATCCACCTACCACACCTCCCTCTCACCTTTTCTTATATAACTTATTCATCCACCAACCCTTCCTCCCTCCTTCCATCATCCACCCTCTCAACATCTCTATCTCATTCCACCAACCTGCCCTTCCTACGCTTCTACCCTCTCACCATCACTAAGATAGGTATTACTCTCCCCCGCCAAACCTCAACAAGATGGGTCCTACCCTTCGAGACATTCCCAACTACATTGGTCCTACTCTAGGTTGGCTTCAGAATGATACGGCACAGAAACTTTATTATTTTCACAAATCAGTATAAGATTATACATATATCTTTATTTCTAAGCCTTAAGCCACACATTTTAACTTACATTACAGTTGCCTTGTGTCAAAACTAGCCTAGAAGCAGCGCAAAACGATAATAAGCCCATGTGATGCAAACCAGAAATTTAAGTCTGAATTTAGGTTTTCAGCACTAACCGTTTCGGGTCTACACCCGACTTGGGTATTTTACTTTGGCTAACGCCAGATTATTTTACTCGTCAAGGAGAGACTTGAAATACGTTAACATTTTCCTGTCCAAGGAGTCTCCCCTTGACTAGTAAAATCGTCTGGAGTTAGATTGTTTTCTTAAGCTTTCATCATTAACCCTCGCGGTTCCATACCTGACTTTCTTTTCCTCCTTCCCAAATTATCAACTTAACAGTTAGCGGACAAGTGTAAATGCCATAATGTTCTTTGGTATTTTACTCTGGCTTACGCCAGACGATTTTACTCGTTAAGGAGAGACCTGAAATATGTTAACTCTTTCCTGTCCAAGAGCTCTCCCCTTGGCCAGTAAAATCGTCTGCCGTTAGCCAGAGTAAAATACCAAAGTCGGGTATGGACCTGAAAGGGTCCGACTTTTCCTGTCCAAAAGTCCCCTTGATTAATATAACTCACACGTTCTTGTTTGTCCCATATTGTCAACTCATTTTAGCAGAGAAAGATAAATGGTAATTTACAAGGAAATAAACGTTCATTAAAATGGTATATGATAAATGATAATTGACAGTTAAATGGTAAATAGTGAATGGTAAACGAAACGTTTCTATAAGAACATGGTGAACTCACTTCTTGTAACTGCTTCATGAACATATTAGGTGGCGAAAGATGTTTGACATTAGGGTGGGGACTAACTCTTACAAAAAGTAGGGCCAGGGGTGCATTCAGCAGCTCCCCAGTTAAAATTTCAAAAGTTAAATAACAAAATTTGTTGAGAGCGCTACCGTGTATTGAGTTTATTAATGATGATATCGCAAAGAACAGTACTTACAAGTACTATTAGTTTAGCAAGTTGAAGAGTACGTTTTTAGCCCTGGTCTTGAAAATATTCCAGGGCCTTGTCGCTTCACCAGAAATATTGAGGGCTATAGTCCCAGTCGCCCACCATTCCATCGCCAATGTTCACTATCACTTGAATGATGTGACGCCACTTAGCATGGCGTTGTCAAGGGCCCTCTTTGCTTCCTTCTGAACTTCTTCCCATTCGAACGTCTTGCACACATTGGAAGAGTTTGCTGGGTCCATTACAAGTGGCCTTGAATTAAAAAAAAAACACATATAAAATTAAATAAATAGTGAACATATTAGGACATTACTGTTTCAACTCTTAGATCGTCTTCAACAGTCAATAAACGATAGTTGTTGGCGTTTGCAAACTATTTCTGAAAATATTTAATTCTTTCCACATTTGAATTGAACCGGCGAAGAGTAACCTTGCTCAAGAAGAAACGTCATAATCTTGGTATACAAGTTTAGAAATGCCGGCAGTCTATTTCGCAACGAGAATACTTTTTTTCATTCATATTTCTCGGCATTAACCTTCATAAAAATTACTAAACGTTACAGATACTATCACGTTGGCAAACCGTTCTTTTCAAAAACGTATTAAACTTTACTCTGCATATTCAATATTATACTTTTAATCTGCTTTTCTCAAGTTTTTGAAGTGGTTGGAAAGCATCTTTTTTAAAAAATAAAATTAAATTTTAGTTTTTACTGAATTTTACCAAATTTTTACCAAGATTGCAAACATAACAATCTAGGAACCGAACCTATTAAATCAATTCAATTTCATGTTAAAACACTTTCTAAAATTGTATATTGTGCTGTTACTTTGTCTGAAGGTTTGAATGTTTTCTAAAATAATTTGAAAAATTTTGGAGAGCTCGCGAAAATTTGCAGTATTTTAGGTTAAGTACCTGAAGTGGCGTTCTGACAATGCATTAAAACCTTTAACAAACTTTCCTAACCATTTGGTAGCTCTGTATAATGTTTGAAAATAACAACACTATTTCATCATTTACCCTTAATTTTTTGTTACCATGGCAACTGATCAATTGAAGAGGTGATTTTCATTGCCGGAATTTGATTTGGTATTATGCGTTGAAACTCATTTTACTTAACAATAATACCAACAAAAACTTATATTTTGAATGTTAGACTACCTTAAAGCCTTCGAGATTTGGAGCTTAATATGAAAAGGGCCAGTTGAACAATTCGTGGTAATTACATTGCTCATTTTTGCCAGGAACTTTTAAAATTTTAAAAGCAAATGTTTAAATTTTTGGCAACTTTTGAGCGACTTATGAGCATTTCGTTGAGAAACTTTTCGTAATGTATTGACTTCCTTATTTGACGGGATTTTATATAAAAGAACACACGAGTTCCCAAAACTACAACACAACTAGGTTTATTAACATGGCGGATCACAACAACACATGGTGAGCTCATGTTTCAACCGAGCATGCGCCAGTAATGTATACCGAGATATGACAAATCCCCCTTTTTAAAAAGGCGAATTAGAGTAAGTATTTATACTGTAGTATTAAGAGTTTAACTGAAGAAATGTCTCAAGAGTGTGTTGATCAAAATGTCAAAAACTGTTTGATCAAAAGTATCTCATGAGTTGTTTTCGATTCCTGATGGGGTATCTCCTTGTTAGTTCTTCGGGTAGAGGGTTTGTTGTACTTAAGTCTTGCCTATCAGCGTCTTGTGGTCTTGGTGGGGTAGTCGTACTAGTCGGATAGTACTACGGGGTACCGTAATAGTCGGTATAAAGGTGAAACAATTTTCGCAAAATCTGGTACGAATTTACGAAGGAAATTAGCACTACCTAGAAATGATTGAAGTTCTGTAACATTTGTTGGTGGGTCAGCATCGTGTATGGCTTGTACTTTCTTATTAGTTGGCGAAATTCCAGTAGCTGAAATTGATGTACCTAGATAAACAATCTCATCAAGCATGAAAAAAAACTTGTCAGGATTCAGCTTAAGTCCACATTCTTGCAATCTCCGGAGTACTCCATGTAAGTTCTCTAGATGGGCTTCATCAGTGTCTCCTGAAACTAGTATGTCATCAATACGATAGATAGATAGAAGAACTTTATTTACCCACGCTAACATCGTCAGTATGAAACTGATTTCCACGATGGGCGTGCACATGATCATTATAAGCTACTACAAAAGTATAGTAAATTGTTACAAAAGTTTTAGAAATTATTATAATACAGAAGATAAAATCATTAGGGATTACTATTACACTAGAAAAAGTTCATGAGAGAAAGAGTTCAAAGATTGAAAGTAATATAATTATAAGTTTATGATTGTTCTATTTACAGTTGTATCCTCTGAATTTAGGCTAGAGAATAGTATGAGCAGCAAGTTTTCTTTTAAAACAAGTAAATGATTTTGTCGCTCTAAGCTCTTCTGGTAATGAATTCCATATCTAACCCCCATTAAACATAAAGCTCTTTTTCATATTGTTTGTACAAGGTTTAGGCAAACAAAGTGTGCCTGAGTTGTTCCGAAGATTGTATTTTATCAATTCATTTTTGAATGTAAAGAGTTCACTGAGGCAGTGTGGTCCCAAGTTATTTAATATTTTAAACATTGTTTTGGCTTTAGTTTTAATTCGTTGTTCTTTTAGAGGTTCCCACCCCAGCATGCTCAGAACAGTTTCTTGGTTTACCTCATTAGGTACATTTGCTATAATTCGAGCAGCTCTGTTGTGAAGTCTCTGAAGGCGTATGGATTGTGTCTCTCCAAATACATTCCAAACTTCAGAGCAGTAGTTAAAGTGGGGTTGAATAATAGCATTATATACTGACCGAATTGTGTTTTGATCAACAAAATCTCGCAAACGTTTAAGAGCATATATTCCAGATGATACTTTCTTGCATATGTTGTAAGTATTGCTTTTCCAAGACAAATGCTGGTCAAGAATTACGCCTAGAATTTTGCTTTCAGAGACTTGTTCAATTTGTTTATCCTCGATATTGATTATAGGTTGTTTATCAGAAATTTTATTTAATATTGGTTTAGTCCCAATTAACATAAATTTAGTTTTTGCAACATTCAGGCTGAGTTTGTTTGATATAAGCCATTTCCGAAGTCTTTCTAAATCTGAATTCACTGCATCCTCAACCTCATTCAGTGAGTTACCAGCTGCTGTAATATTTGTATCATCTACAAATAACCGGGGTTTAGTTTGAGCAAGACATGATGGCAGATCATTTATGTAAAGCAAAAAGAACAGGGGACCCAAAATAGAGCCTTGTGGTACTCCACATTTAATATTACATTCAGATGAGATAGATCCATTCACTTCACATTTCTGTTTACGATTAGTTAAGTAGGACTTAAGAAGGGAGTAGGCATTACCTTTGATTCCATATAGTGATAACTTATCCAGTAAAATTTGGTGGTTAACAGTATCAAAGGCCTTTTTTAGGTCTATGAATACAATAAGATTAAACAATTTTCTATCCATGTTTATGTACCAGTCATTAGTACAATCTAGTAAGGCTGTAGCAGTTGAATGGAGCTCACGGAAGCCAAACTGATGTTCAGAAAACAGATTATTTGTTTGTAAATAATCATGTAATTGGTTGTAGATAATTCGTTCCATGACTTTGCTTATGGCAGGTAGAATTGAAATAGGCCGATAATTACCTGGTAGGTTTCGATTACCATTTTTAAAAAGTGGAATTACTTTTGCCATTTTCCAGTCATTGGGGAAGGTGCATAAAGTAATACTTTGATTGAAAATGTATGTTAGCGAATCTGAAATCATGGGTGCTGCAATTTTCATAATTTTACTGGATATTTTATCAATTCCAGTAGACTTATTACCCGATAATTGAGATAGTAACTGACACACGTTATTTACAATAACTGGTTTGAATGAAGTAAACTCAGATTTAGTTGTCTTAATGAATTGTTTATAATGGTAATTGGTTGTACCAATCTCTTCAGCAAGATTTGGTCCAATATTTGAAAAGTAATCATTAAAAGCCTCTGCAATATCACATTGGTTTGTCAACTTCTGTTTATCTATATTCAATTCATTTACTATTGTTTTCTTATTATATTTACCTAGTTGACTATTTATTACCTTCCAAGCAGCTTTTGGATTTTTCTTATTTGCTGAAATTTTACTGGAAAAATAATCAACTTTGGCCTGCCTAAGTCGAGTGGTTGTCTCATTTCTCACTTTCGTATAAGCAACCCAGTCTTTTTCAAGTTTGGAGATCATGGCTACTCTTTTTAACCTATCCCTTATGTTAATCAGTTTTTTAATATCTTTTGTTATCCAGGGAACTGATTTTGATTTGATTTTCTTCTTCTGGATGGGAGCATGCTTGTTAAGAATTTCTAAAAATAATTCTCTCCAAACATCCCACATACTATCTGGGTTATCTGCAAAGAAATATACATAATCCCATGTCTGATGTGATAAGTCTTGTAGAAACAGATTTTTGTTAAAGTTTTTCATGTTTCTAATATCAGTGATATTTTGTTTTTCGCTCTGAGTGATGTTGATTTTCCTTATAGCAAAAATAAGGCTATGGTCACTTATTCCTGTGTGGATTACACCAGACTTGCAAATTTTCTCTGGCATGTTTGTTATGAAATGATCAATGAGGGTAGAGGAGGTCATAGTCACTCTTGTGGCTTCATTTATTAGTTGAGTTAATTGGTAGGTTTCTAATAATGATATTAGTGTCTTAGTTGGTTGATCTAAATTTGTTTTGATCAAATCACAATTCAGATCTCCAAGGATACAAATTTCTTTATTTTCATTATCAATAGTTTGTATCAAATTTTCAAAATGGGTAAAAAATTCAGGGGAAGCATTTGGTGTTCGGTAAACAGCGACAACTATGAAAGGCCAGACTGTGAGGTTTGGTTATTTCTATACAAACTGCTTCAAAATCTGTTGGTACAATGTCATGTCTTATCTGGTAGTTTAAAGAGCTACGCAGGTAGATACATACACCACCTCCATTTCTACTTCTATCATTTCGGACAATATCATAGCCAGGTATATTAATCATATTATCAGTTATAGCTGGACTAAGCCTGGTTTCATTGAGAGCAAATAAATCTAGGTAATTTTGTGACATTATGTAAATAATTTCATTGAGTTTTTTGGGTAAACTCACAATATTCAGAAATGCCATTTTAAATCCCCGTTGTTTTGAAAAAGATTTAAGGTTGCTTAATAGGTCATTGCAATAGGAAAGGTTGCTGCTCACATTATTCATATTATCATAAAAGGATTTCATATCATTGGGAAAATTGTTACTTATGTTTGTTTCTAATACTTCACTGCCTATTTCCTGGTAATGTGGTAAACATTCTTCAGATGAACACAGCAACCTGGAAGGTCTCTTAAAAAGTTTTCTATTGTGCGCTGGAAGACGGATACTGTACTATTAACTCCGTAAGTCAGGTGTTTGTATTTGTACAAGCCCAGATGTGTATTGATTGTAGTGTACTTTCTGGAGTCTGGGGTAAGTTCTAGTTGATGATACGCCTGGGAGAGGTCAATTTTTGTGAACTTCTTCCCTCCTGGCAACTTTCTCAATAATTCTTCAAGGGTTGGTACTGGTTATTGTTCCAGAACAGAAAACTTGTTAATTGTTACAGAGTAGTCACCACAAATTCTCAGGTCTCCATTTGGTTTGATTACAGGAACTGCTGGTGAGGCCCATTCTGAATGTTCTATTTTCTCAATGATATCTTCTTCCACTAGTTTCTCTGGAGCTTTCTCGTACTTTGAACGAATTGCAAAGGGTACCACTCTTGGTTTGGTGAATACGGGGTTTTCATCTTTAACTCGTAAAGACACTTGAACTCCCTTAATTTTTCCCACCATGCTCTTGTCAAAAAGGTCAGAGTATTGGTGTACAATGTCTTCAGCTGTCGTAGAAACCACATTAAATATTTTCTGCCAAGGTAAGGTAAATTTAGACATAATGTCAAGACCTAGAAGTGATGGACCTTTTACCACACGGATCAAAAGTTTTCCCACTTGATTTCCAACCTTAACATTCATCTCTTTTTTCCCCAAACATTTGATGGTGTTCCCTGTATAGCCTTTCAGGATTACAGTTGGAGGTTTCAGTGTTTCAATTTGATTTCCCATTAAAAAATTCTGAAGAATTTAGCAATGTAACTGAACTACCAGTGTCAATTTCCATAGGAACTTCCTTGTCTTCAATTGTAACAGATAGTTTGTAAAAGGGTGGTGTATTAGCAGGGTCTCCAGATAATGCAACACTTTTCATGTAGACTGTGAATTGATTGAGAGGAGTCTCTTCAACTTCTCTTGGAACTGTTTCCCCAGTAGATGAAGCTGTAACATGGTGTGCGTTGGTGCTGTTTTCACTTTCCCTCTTTTTCTTGAAGCAGACTTTAGCTAGGTGTCCTGTTTTTTTGCAGTAGTTGCAAATAGTTTTTGTGTGGCTGCACTTGTCTGCCCTATGTTGGGAGGATCCACATCTAAAACATTTTTTTCCTTCAGCCTGAGTTTTTGGCATGGATTTGCTCCTAATATCTTGTTTAGGGTTGTGCTTTTTGTTGACAGTATTTACTGCCTGGAGTTTTGAATTGGATTGGTCTGTATTTGTCTGTAGTAACTTAGACTCTTTTTCTGCCAACTCGTCAGCTCGAGCAGCACTCAGGGCCTGTTCGAAAGTCCTGTCTTCCGACAGTAATTTCTTCTTTGAAGTTTGGGTTCTTACTCCCCCAACGAATTGATCTCTTAAAGGTCTAGTAAGGTAGGGACCAAAATTGCAATGCACTGCTAAACATTTTAACTTGTTTGCGTACTCAGTTACGCTTTCATCTTCACTGTGGATGGTGTGATGGAAACGGTAGGTCTCCGCCACTTCGAGTACCTTGGGTTTGGAGTAGCCTTTCGAAATTTCAACAAGCTGGTCGTATGTTTTATCAGCAGGTAAATTTGGAAGACAAAGATCTTTTAATGTACTGCATGTTTTCTTACCGATCCAAGAGATGGTAAAGGGTAACTTTTTTCCTATCTGCAGCTCGCTTTCCCTCTTCCGTAGCATCGTCTGCCACTTGACCAATGTTATTAGCCACGAAGTAAGAATTTAAGCGTTCGCCGTAATCTGTGAAGTCGGCACCGTCGAATGGTTCCAAAATGCCCAATTGCGGTCCTAATTGCAATGTCATCGTTGTAAACGAAATCTTTAATCCTCGTCGCCAGTTTGTAAAGTATTGACTTCCTTATTTGACGATATTTTATATAAAAGAACACACGAGTTCCCAAAACTACAACACAACTAGGTTTATTAACATGGCGGATCACAACACATGGTGAGCTCATGTTTCAACCGAGCATGCGCGAGTAATGTATACCGAGATATGACACTTTTCCACAATTTACCTGCACAATTTATAGGGGCCTACTCGAGAAACAAAATGAGATCTTGGTTAAATGATTTCCCGTGTACATTTCATTGCCCTAGCTGCGGGAATAATCCTGAAGATCGAATCTGGGTTTTTGCCAAAGTTTGTTGAAATCCTGTTTGTTAATAGACAATAGCCTGGTCACCCCGATTCATTGTCTGATATCTCGATCACGGGCGCGTAGTACTGAGCCAGCGTTATCCACATAAGTTACCGAAACAAAGATGGCGTCCTACAGGAAGTTGTTGGAAACTTTATAAAAGAACTCAAATGTCTACAGGTTTTGAAAGTCTGCGTTTTCGGTCACTATTCAGGTACCAAACGTGGCTGCATTTGGTGTATTTCTACTGAATAAAAGGACTCTGGAATTTTATCTAACCATACGAAGTAGAAATGACATTCAATATGAAAATGATCTACAACGCTCTCCTAAAAAAGTTAAGGCAAAGGTGTTGACAATCTTATTTCATGGTAGCCTTTGTTTCTTAATAGAGTTTTGGATAAAGGTTTATGATGTTTAATGTTTATGCGTTTTTCTGCTGTTCTATGAAGGATTGGTTGGCTTCGATGTTACAATGTTGTTACATCAAAACGAAAGGTACGTTCAGCTGTCCTCAGCAGAACTGACAATAATGAATGGTGTGACGGTATGTTATTTTGGCAGATTGGAAATTGTAAGGAAGTCTGGCGATGTCGGTCATGTATTGTTAATCTTGGTTCAAATCATTTTATAGTATGTTTCTTAGGCCCGTAGCCAGCCTGGCATGCTAGGAAGGACAATAAATTATCTAACAGGGCTCATAACATATGGACACAAGTCAAATTTACACTCAACGAACTATTGATATTTGCTAGGCAAGTGTGAAAGAAGAAAAGTATATTTTATTTGTTACGTTAGAAAATACACCTTTTGCTGTTCATTACCAGGTAATATACTATCATTAACACCAAACTCAAACTCATTAACGCAAAAATACGTTCATATTATTCAATCAACATTCACTAGCGTAGATACACAACCATTTCCATCAAAGGGCATTCCATAGCACTAACAGACAACCATTAACGCCTTTCTACTATACATTAGGGATAATAAAATTTCAATTAGGCATGATATTTCTCTTGCGTTCAGTCCCCCTCCACCAACAGTTTCTCATCGGATCTGAAAGACTTACAAAATTGGTCTTGAAGAATAGTGGGGGATTCGGACCCTCCATTTCCCCCGTGGCCTCGCCACTGTCTTCCAGGGACAAGTTTTAGTTATGATGCAGCCTTCCACCATTGCTAACTTGAAAAATAAGAAAAATAGTACCAACGCGAGTACAAAATTGGTTATGTAAAATACAATTATAATGTCCTTCACTATATTTTTATATTGTTTTGTATTTATATAAAAAAGATTTTCACGTAGTCACAATTTGCTACACTCTTATTTCTTCGCCAATGAGCTATGAACTATGCTTGCCCCTCCCCGAGCCACTGCAGTTGAAACAGTTTACTGGCTTTTTTGTGTCTTTCGTTTTCGAGTCCAATACTCCATATAACTATCAATATTGGACCACATATTTTTTTTTTAGATTTATTCGAAAGAGACATAGTCCTTGATAAGACTGTAAGTATAGTCACCGATTCAAAATATGGTTCACGAACTTCACGAGATACGGTGGCCAACCATGTTAATTTATGGTCAGAAGGAGTGGTTCCTCACGTTATTGATTCCAGTGTAGGTAATTGGTTGGGTTAATTAACACCAATCTTAAACTCATAAATGAAAAGGCTCAGCAGAGCAGAACGTGGTGAGTAAAGCATTTTACATAGCCAAACAGTCATCGAAATATTGGTGAAATAAAAGAGGTTCGAACTGTCTAACCCAATTCAGTTTATGTACGAATTATGATGGTTTATTCCATTATCTTTTGTATATTTCCGGATCCCATATGACCTTATCGATCCTACAACAGACCGGAGGAATATCTTGTGTAATTAAAAGTTTGTTCTCCCTAATGTATATACGAATGGTGTAAATGATCATCTGTTGTCGCTATAGAATGACCTATGATGCAAATAGTTGCGTATCTACGCTAATGAATGTCACTTTCTACGCAAAAAAAAAAAGTTAATTGAAAGTGACAGAAGCGTTAATGAATGTCGATTGAATAAAATGAATGTCTTTTTGCCTTAACGAGTTTGAGGTTGGCATTAATGATAGAATATTTTCTGGTCATGAACAGCAAAACGTGTATTATAGCAGCAAAAGGGAATCTAATTAATTAGGGAAGAGGTTGATAAATCCGACTTGGCTAACTCTCTGCTAACCTGAACCCAATTCAATTTTCCCTGGATTTCATCCCATTCTGCGCCTATCATCTAATATCATGTAACTCGAACTCGGTTAAATCGAACTCTCCACCAACTCGAACCAAATTTAACATTCCCTTGGCTCAAATTTACTCCATTAATTCGAACTCTCTTTTGAAAACGTCGGTCAATAAACCTGAAAGTTTGGTAGCCGAGGGGATTACATCGCTACTTTATTCACGCTCTTTTAAAGTAAAAACTAACCATTACCACCATCATTGTCATCGTCATCATTATGATTATCATTATTATCAATATTATAATAATTATTATAATTATCACTATCATTATTGTTATCATTATATCATAAACATCACGTCATTATCACACTTATAACAATTTTCTAGCCCACTGCGGTGCGAGGGTACTAATCTCGACGTGCGTTGAGTCCTGTTACACGCGTGGTGACTAGGGAGAAAAATTTTGGCTTTGTGTGTTTGTTTATGTGTATTTGTTTATGTGTATATATATATAAAATCATCAAAAGCCCGCTCAACATAAAGTTTAAAAATCCTATAATCATCATACAAACTTTATTTAAAAACAAAAGCTTGTATAATGATTATACATATATATATACAGTATATATATATATATATATATATATATATATACAGTATATATATATATATGTATATATATATGTATATATATATATATATATATATATATATATATATATATATATATATGGGATTATATCGCTTACCTCAAAAAGTCACTACAGCCTGTTTTCATCTTGGGAAAGAATCTTCAGGTGACTGACGAACTTCGAAACCAGGAAGCTTTTTATGCGTAGGCCGGAATGTGGGCGTTAGGGCGTGGAACAATAGGAGGATTTTGTTTTTGTTTTAGGTTGTTTATGCGGAACTTGACCTTGTGTGGGCAGGCCGAAACTATTTCCGATCTTTTGTTTAGCAAGTTATTTTTATCTTTTACGTTCAAAATAGAAAATTTTTCCTCTAGACATAAATTACATCGTTTTGATCCTCCTGAATATGAAATAGCGTGTTTTAAAATAGGCCATTTTATGGTGAAATCTTGTTTGTTGATTTTCAAATTCCAAATGTGTTTAGAAAGCTCCGTTTCATTAGAATATTTTATGTGTTGAAAAGACTTAGTGTGGTTACGATATCGCTCTTTGAATGTCTTAGATGTCATCCCTATGTAGTGTTTTGTGGTGTTCGTGTTGCATGTTGTGACTGATGCTTTGTATACTATATTATATATGCTTTTATATACTACTTTTATATTGTATATAATCCCATTTGCTCTTCCTTTGCGTTATTGAGCCCTCTTTGCATTTCGTAAACCTAAACGTTCACGTATATATATATATATATATATATATATAAACATCATAAAAACTTTATTAAAAAAGAAGAAAAATCTACAACTTACGTTTCGGGGACCGGCCCCTTCTTCAGCAGCTCACAGTTAAAGAATAGAGTCCTTATATACCTTATCGTTCTTCCTTAAATTTACATAAATTTCAAACTTCCATTACATTCAATCCCAGAGGAGTATAACATTTTTAATTTTTCAATCCAAAAACCTTCCCTTGCTGTTGGATCCCTAACATCGGTAACATCAATTATTTTAACCGATAAATCTTTCATACCTATATGCTCATTATCAAAAAAATGTGCATACAGGTGTTCCCCACAAATTCCCCTTTGTCCCCTTTCATATCGTCTCAATGAGCTCTTATGGTTATTGAACCTTAGCCTAAATGGTGTTATTGTGCTCCCCACATATTGTTTGCTACATCTCTTGCATGTTATTAAATATACCACTCCTTGAGAGTCACAATCAAAGGAATGATTGATATGAAAAGACCGCTTCTCAACATTACCCATAAAGGTCGATCCAGTTTCAACAAATTTACAAACTTTACATCTGGCCTTTCCACAGCAAAACATTCCCTTGGACCCCTCCTCCATAGGCTGCATTTTAGCCCTCACCAAAATATCCTTCAAATTCTTCGCTCTCCTAAAGCTTAACCTCGGAGCAATCGGCAAAAGCTTTTTAAGTACAGGTACCGATTCAACCAAAATTTGCAATTCTCGAAGAATATTATGCACTACCTGAAGTGCAGGATGAAAGTCAAAAGTCAAAACCAATCTATCAGACCTATCTGAATTTCTCTTTCCCGTCCCTTTAAGCAAGACTTCTCGATCAAGACCGTTCACTCTACCGATCTGCTTATCAACAAAACCCCTCTCATAACCCCTTTTCCACAAAAAACCTTTTAATTCTTTCTCCCTACTTTTGACTTTCACCCTGCACTTCAGGTAGTGCATAATATTCTTCGAGAATTGCAAATTTTGGTTGAATCGGTACCTGTACTTAAAAAGCTTTTGCCGATTGCTCCGAGGTTAAGCTTTAGGAGAGCGAAGAATTTGAAGGATATTTTGGTGAGGGCTAAAATGCAGCCTATGGAGGAGGGGTCCAAGGGAATGTTTTGCTGTGGAAAGGCCAGATGTAAAGTTTGTAAATTTGTTGAAACTGGATCGACCTTTATGGGTAATGTTGAGAAGAGGTCTTTTCATATCAATCATTCCTTTGATTGTGACTTTCAAGGAGTGGTATATTTAATAACATGCAAGAGATGTAGCAAACAATATGTGGGGAGCACAATAACACCATTTAGGCTAAGGTTCAATAACCATAAGAGCTCATTGAGACGATATGAAAGGGGACAAAGGGGAATTTGTGGGGAACACCTGTATGCACATTTTTTTGATAATGAGCATATAGGTATGAAAGATTTATCGGTTAAAATAATTGATGTTACCGATGTTAGGGATCCAACAGCAAGGGAAGGTTTTTGGATTGAAAAATTAAAAATGTTATACTCCTCTGGGATTGAATGTAATGGAAGTTTGAAATTTATGTAAATTTAAGGAAGAACGATAAGGTATATAAGGACTCTATTCTTTAACTGTGAGCTGCTGAAGAAGGGGCCGGTCCCCGAAACGTAAGTTGTAGATTTTTCTTCTTTTTTAATAAAGTTTTTATGATGTTTATATGACGTTTAAACTTTATGTTGAGCGGGCTCGTGAAGATATTATATATATATATATTATATATATATATATAATAGATATATATATAATATATATATAATATCTATAGATATAGATATTATATATATATATATATATATATATATATATATAACTGCAGACGGAACCGTTTCGGCCTTTTGGGCCTCATCAGTGCAGTGCTGACAAGCAGGATGGAGAAGCCTACATTATATAGGCAACTCAAATATTCCACGCATTTGGTACATCTAAGCCATGCCAGAGCGCTCTAACTAGAGACTAGTGAGCGTGCGCAGATCCGCTAGCGGCATGACTCATCCTGTAGAGCGCTTAATATGGACCAAGGGGCCATAGAGCGATATCTAACTGCAGACGGAACCGTTTCGGCCTTTTGGGCCTCATCAGTGCAGTGCTGACATATATATATATATATATATATATATATATATATATATATATGTATATATAAATTATCAAAAACCTCCTTATCCCAAGTTTTAAAATCATTTATATCTGACAAGATAAAACTTTTAAAAAAAAACTTTATTTCAACGTTTCGGGGCACTGCCCCTTTGTCAAGAATAAGAAAAACATGATAGAAGATGCTCCTTATATACAGAGCATAACTTAAAAATTTAAAAAAACCATTAAAAAGTACTCAAAAGAAGTCCCTAAGGTTCAAACCTTTAGGTACAAAAGAATCCAATTTATATGTCCAAAAACCTTCCCTTTTGGTTGGGTCTGATACATCCGTCCTATCAACTATTTTGACTAGCATATCTTTAATTCCCTCATGACCCCCCTCATAAAAATGGGCATACAAATGTTCTCCCGATATACCCCTTTGGCCATTACCATACCTTTTAATACTGCTTTTATGGTTATTAAACCTCCTCCTGAAAGATGTTATTGTACTGCCCACATAAATCTTCGAACACTTTCTGCACATTATAAGGTAAATCACTTCTGCTCAATCGCAATCGAACAAATAATTAATATAAAATATACGACCATTTCTAAAAAATGTGAAACCTTCCTCCACAAAATTGCAAATTTGGCAGCGGGATTTACCACACTTTCGCATCCCTTATCCCTGCTATCTTCTCCCTTAAGTTTAGATCTCACTAAATTATCCTTTAAATTCTTAGGTCTCCGGTATACAATCATCGGCTTTTCTTCAAAAATATTTCTCAAATATATATATATATATATATATATATATCTGTGTGTGTGTGTGTGTGTGTGTGTAAGTAAAATTCATCTTACTAAGTTTAGATGTTTGTAAGCTTGGATATATGTATGATGAAAAGTTTGTTCTCAAGCTTTTATCTCAGAAAACTTCTGAGCTCCCCAACTGGAATCGAACCCGTGTCTCCCGATTGCCAGTACGGTTGTTTTACCACTACACTATAGGGTCTCAGACGGCAAGTATGATGTTAATTCGGGACATCATCCAGACCATTGCCACTTCTTCATCTTGTTCCACTAGTTGACTTGCCATTTCGTAGGCCAGCATTCCTCCAAATGAGAAGCCAGCTGAAAGAATAAAAAGGTAATAGGAAGATATAGGAGTTTTGTGACTCACGTCTCCGTTTATCTATTTTTAAAAAGCGCCTAAAAATAAAAAAATAAAAAATAAAAAATAAAAAATAAATAATAAAAAATAAATAATAAAAAATAATAAATAATAAAAAATAAAAAATAAAAAGCGCCGAGAAAATAGGTTTTCTTCATTGTAGTATGTAATGAAATAGGAGCTAAATTCACTATAGGGCATAATTCAGTATAAACTGCAAACAGATGAATTCAACTCAGAGTGTGGCAAATGGTGACGCTGTCCATTTGAAGGCAAGGCTTTTTGCAAACTTAAATTAGCACTTTTTCGAACTGATGAAATGTTTTACAAGTCACTATGAATTAAATAGACACGAACTGTTGCAAATTTAATCTTTTTGAAATCCTGTCTTTCCATATTTCAGCAACATAACCCTTTCACTACCAAGTTCTTTATAGTTTGATTGAAAATTCAACGTAAGTATACTATTGATAGTTAAAGGATTTAACGTTCATTACGTGCAAAGGACTGGTTGAATGTACGAGTCACCTTCTTCGGTACGGTCAATTGTGAAAATAGCAAGATCAAATTTTACTGTATCACAAACTTCATGTGACTGTAGAATCTTGTCTCTTACCCCTCACTAATTGGATAAAAGCACTATTATGGACATCGCGATCCATTTGGTTTCACGGTGGCTGGACTAGGTAAGGTCAAACCAGTCACCTGACTGAGGCATGAAAAATATTTCAACTGCGGAATTGAAACTAGGAGTGATACAGCAATACAAACAAGATTGCAAATATTTTTGCTGTAGTTTGAACTCGGAAGTCGATTAGAAGAATATTTTTTTATAGGTCAAAAAGGATCGATTGCATAGACAATTAAGCATGCCAGAACGGTCTGCTTTTTTCTTTTTCGATCGATTTTCTTCTTCATTTGTGCAATGTGGCACAATGATTGGTGCAGCTGGTTGCTAGGTCATTATGGCTAATTTGACCAATTAACATCTAAGAGAAAACTTGCAAGAATTCCATTGAGTGGAACTTTTCATATAAATGTAAGGTTTTGTTAGTCAGCAGCGGCTTTTTCTAACATAAATCAAAGCCTTTCCAGAGTGATATCAGAGGACGCTTCTCCCCAAAAATATCCTAGGTTTGAGTGTAAAAGTCGCAACGGCAAATGCAATTTTCGCTGTGATCAAAGAGTGCAAAGATTTTTATCGTACGTAGAAAGTTCGTATGTAGAAAGCAAAGAATCGTATGTAGGAGCAAAAAGATCCCTTGTGGAGTCATAGTTTTCGAAATAAGTCTTTTGTGCTGCGATTTTGCCTGATTTTTTTTAAAAATCTGAATTTTTGAAAATGGTCAAAAGCTTTCGAGCAGACGCGTCGGGACCAAGAATGTAAACCCATCGGAGCCATTAACCCCTAAAAACTCATACACCCCTAAAAACTCATACACCCCTAAAAACTCATACACCCCTAAAAACGTCCAATATGTTCACGACAACTTAATTTCGAGTTCCTTGCTTGGGAACGAGTGGATATAAATCCCGACAATACCGGAACAGCGAGTCTAATAAATCTTTTATCATTTAGTTTGAGCGCATTGCATAAAGTTAACAGTTGTGATAAAAGTTTAAATTTGAAATGAAGTTGACAACGTTTATGGTATTCATGCTTCCCTTTAACTTATTTAAAAATAACCTGTTAATAATGTTATTCCTAACACAACTTACTATGATGGATAGCCGTGCTTAAATAGGTGCGCATACATTACAGCATGACTCAGCGTTTCCATGACATAACATGATTTCAAATAGTACATAAAATCCAATCAGAACTCACAAAATACATATATAAGTGTTAGGAAATTGAATATAAATACAATATATTTCTCATACCAATGTAGTATGGACTCCTTGGCTGCTCTTTTTGAATCAACTCAAAGTATCGCTTTCCAAGAACTTGGACTGTGCCATAGGCACTTGTCTGGTAAGTTGAATCATCCAATCCAATGCTATACAGTGCAACAAGAGTCTGAAGTACAAAGTTCATGAGACAAATAAGATTTCTATTTATATATCCCAGCCATAAACGATAACGGTTAATTATTTGTCGACATAGTTATGAATATAACTGCTGAATGAACTCATAAAAATTGGTATAAGTAAGAAAACCTATAATAGTTATTTTGATCAAGGTGGTTTTAAAAAAATTGCTTTTTCTTAGATTAGATATCGAAAAACACAAACAAACCAAAGAAGCTGATGATTCTAACTTTTGATCATCATTGAATAAATTTATTTGGTTATTTTCTCTAGATAAGTGCCTTAAAATGTATGGATTCCAAAAATATTGAGCATATCGACGATTTTGACGCCTGTAAGGCGTCTTTGAGTTTTGGTTCGAACAATTTTCAAATTATATCTAATCTCTATTAAACAATAATAATTATCGTATTGGAAACCGTTGAATTATAAGAAAAAATTATATTTTGCACCCCTTAAGACAGGAGGAAAATTTGTATTATTTTCTATTTTGTATTTTCTATTTCATCAATTTGGATTTAGAAAAATTGTAGCGTATGTAATGAACCAAATCGTGTGTTCAATTCATCTTTTAATAGCTAGTAAATATAATTTTTCCCAATGTCTAAGTGGTTTTTCGAGAGCCTGGTCTTCATTTCATCAATTCAATTTGTTATTGAACAATTAGCATCTTTGAATTCGGAACATTTATTCTACGACAGTAGTTAGCATGCTGTATTCTTATCATTTAAAGGATAGGCTTTCTTAAAAAGAATTTTCTCCGTTAATCTCATGAAATGTTTTTTGATGTTAATTTGTTAAAATTTGATAAGGCATTAAAGGGCAAGCGAACTCAGTCACTCAAATAGAGCATTGAAATTTTGACGTGAAAGTGCTACTGATGTATCGGGAAATATTCTATTTACAGAGTGATTTAGATCGGTAATTTTCATAACATGTTAGGATGATTATTCTTTTAAGAACTATACTAACAGCATTGTAAGTTTTGTAAGTATTGGAGCTCGAATTAACGTTTTTCAAACCGGAAGTTTTAAATTTGCTGTATTCTCGAATACGTTTTCATGAAATTATGTATTTACCTTTTACCTGGTGTTTAGTTGTCGTTGGCCAACTTTAGACGATTTTACTTGTCAAGAGGAGACATTCTGATTGCGCAGCTGGAAAAGGGTTATTATTTAAACGTTCATTTTATTTAAACCTTTATCTGGAGTAACTCTAATCTTGGCACTTTTTCAATTTACTTTGGCCTTCAACAGTTGATTTTGTTTGTCAAGCGTTAAACCCCGAAGTCATCCAGGCATGACAAGTAAATGATAAAAACAGGCTATTTAACCGACGGTTGGTTACCCAGTAACTATGACATCAGTTGATCAATATATCTTTTATTTGGCCTTGCAGCAGTAAATTCCTTGACATGCTGCAATAATTTCCCATATGTTCTCAATTATATTAAAGATGTTCATTTTGTGTAAAACATCTGGCATAGGTGTGTTCATCAGAAGATCTTCAATGAGACACAGTTTTGTATTCATCGATATATTTAACAGATGAGATAGTAGAGTGGGAAACCTACAAAACCCAAATCGAGTTCAGGTCGAACTGGTTCCTTTTCCATCGAGGTGAAACCTAATGTTCATCTTCATATTCAATAAATACCTTAGCTCTTACTAAAACCTCGAGTATCACGTTAAATATCTTACTTGTTGTTGAAAGCCTAGTGCAAACGGAGCATTTGCCAGCGCTGATTTTTGGCTGCTATGTACCATAAATACTTTCACGTACGCTTCATCCGGAACATAGAGTGGAATTATTTTTTCCTTAATCTCTTTTCCCTGAAGATCGACGTTTTGAAAATCTTGCTCGTCGCGAGGAAACAGTGGGACGTCTTCCTCAAGTGGAAAACCGATTCTTCCATTATTCGTTGATTCCTCGTCGTTAGGTTCCTCGTTATCTTCAATCTGATCCAGTATGTCTTTGATTATTGTAAGACCAGTAGTCTTTGGCTGGATGAAGTAGTACGTCTTACAAAATGACATAAAGAGGAACAAAGATGTGAATTTGTTTTTTTCGGTTCATGGGATATACTAATAGAAAGCCATTTTAGTGGTTAGAATACCTTAAACTAGGTAGCTTTTTCATATCAGTGGAATACAGTTACATCCCCTCAACTGGAATCAAATATTGAATACCTTTTACAGACCTTAATCATAGTGACATATAACATGTGAATTCCACAAAGCATTGATCATGCGCAATATGTTGGGACTCTGTTACGATAGAAGGAGTGGAACATCATCACGCGTAAGGCCACTGTTTTTTATAACTCTCTGTCATACACATAAAAATACAAGCAACACAAGACGGCTCAAATGGTAAAATAGTTAATAACAATTAAGTATTTTTTTGAGGAGAACGAAACACATGGTCAAACACCCCGAAAAACATTTTGCACATCAAGAAAACTTTAACAAGAAAAGCGATGCGCGGTTTTTTATAGCAACTTTGACGTTTCAAAATCGAAACTGATAACATTTTAATATAATTTTATTCGAAAAAGAGTCAGAACTAGACGCACGAGTGTCTTGGAGGCGTTCACGGGTAAATGCAATCGACAGGAATCTAGGGAAAATGTTTCTCTGAATAAAAAAATGATAGTTTTGGTAAAGCTTTTTCCTTAATTAAGCCTCTTGCAACGGACGATGGCTCGCGATCCAATGACAATTTTCCATCTCATAATGAAAATACGCATCTATCACCCGAAAAACAAAATTGACGCATAGCAGAACGGAAAATTGAGTCAGTCAAAACATTCTCAAACTCATTAGTAATTCATAAAGCAAAAACGAAACATATACATAATTAATCAGTATTTAGAAATCGGAGGAAGATTACAATTGAATTTTTCCAACTTTCGGCTGGATTTTTGCCTTAAATACTGCTTCGATTGAGAAGTAATTTCAAACACTCGTTTAGTGTTCTTCCTCCGATTTCTAGATACCTCGAAACTTGTTAAAAAAACTAGGCTTCGCCTTGTCCTTCAGCTCGTCTCTCGGTATCTAGAAATTGGAGGAAGAACACCAACTCGTGTTTGAAATATTACATAAAATACAGATGGAACTGACAATGAAAATACATGATGATGTGAACTGGGTGTGATTTAAACATACATTAAAACATATGGTGTATGAGTATTAGACTACCAACAGTGTACAAACAAGTTTACCTTGAAAACAGGTAACAGGTATGACCATGCACTCACATTTATGCAAAAGATTTTCAAAAACTTTTTTCCTTCACATGAGTCTCCAATTTATTCAAATGACATTGGTAAATTGATTTATGTTACAATATTGGAAAGTGGTGTAAATGTAGCTATTTCCAACCTTAGTGAACCCCAGAAATATCATTTGGTTAATCATCAAAGTTCTCCAACAGACGAATTATGTATTTCCTGCTGTTTTTAGGAATGGCTGCAACTGGTCCTTGAAGAGACCCTAGTTCAAAGCTTCCTCATGGCTTGTCTACAGCCAATACCTCGATGGTGTTTACTGCCTACAGCGTTCCACCTTTGCATCTAGCAAAAGCGCCAATTGCACTGCTTTTTGAAAACTAAACCTTTCACATAGTGTTATACAATAAGTAACACATTAAGAGGTCGTCAAGAGCTATCTCATGATAGGAATGCCATGCATGATTCCTTGCCCCATGTAGTCTCCGTCAAGAGAACCCCTTTGTACTGGTTTCATGCCCATCGCGCAGAGCTCATGTGGAACAATGGGCTCATTATTAAGAAAATTGCCACTCCTGTTCTCTTCTGAGGCCGTCAATGCATAACTTTGCGTGGAGGCAAAGTTAGATTTAATGAGTTTGACATCAGTAGTAATTTTTTGGCTGTCTTGAATATGCACTCAGATAGTGATAACCTCCTAAAACAGCATCTCGTGGCACCAATAAAAAAGAATACACATTCTTTCATTCCAAAAGGTCAGAATGAAATGATAGATATAATTTACCGAGTATGATATGAGAATCGATACTCAAAGAAGTACCAGATGCTTCATTGTTCACTATTCTGGCTGATCGTATAGGTGTTCACAATAAAGAACAGAGGAAAATTTGCGTCCACTTTGTTGATGCTAATTCTGACGTCTGGGTGGAATTTTTCACCTTTGCTCAACCAAGTTGTACAACAGAGGAAAATCTTACACGAAGTATAAAAGTCAGCTTAGATGAGATTAACCTTCCAACAGAGAATCTGAAGTGCTCATGCACAGCAACAGCCACTGCATAAACCTTGTAATTGCACACTCCTGCAGGTTACTGTCTGCCTGCAACCTGCTGGACAAGTTCAAGCAGAGCAATAAGTTGTTCAATTGGAGTGATGATCTCTTAGAGGAGCTAATAACAAAAGCCATCCCAGATACTAGAAAAAAGAACTCTGTCCACAACCTTTGGGTCTTCAAATAGATCGAAAGACATTTTGTTTGCCAACACGTCTACCAAGCCTACGATCAAATCATTAGAACGCTGGAGATAATTAACCACGGCCTCCATGTGGATGAAGATTAGAGTCCGACCTTCATGACAGAGTGGGATGTCGAAATGAAGAAAGATGCTTGTCACATTTCTCTTTACATATCACCGTCTGTCTCATCATCAAGGTATAACGGTCCAGCTTCATCGATGTGTTAGAGGCATTCAGTATCGTTGGGAAGGCGAGGACCGCATACCGGCGATGTCACAAGAGAGGATGTATTTGCGTGAGCAGTTTTAGAGTGTCCTACAAGAGTGCCTGTGAAATTGCCCAATGAATAAGCGTGGAGCCAACTATGCCCAGGATTACAGGTACACTGGTGGAGTGTTAAAAACGCAAAAAACTTGTCAGAAACTTGACCTTTTGATTGACTTAATAAACTTGACCTTACAAAAGAGATTGCTTTGGTTCATTATATTACCCCAGAATTGGATGAAGTTCTCAGGGTTGTCGGTAACATACAACAAGTTGCTAGGACTTCTACCGTCTGAACGACAGCCAGACATAAGTGAAGCCATAAAGATGTAGAAGACCGACTTGCCATCACTAAAGGTCTTACCTGCTCAGCTTTTCAGGTGAAAGACCACTGTCCTCCGCTCGAGATGAAGCCTGGGCAACGATGGATCACCTGTGCACAAACAATGAAGCAGTACAGCCCAGAATATTTTCGGAACCTCTCAGTTCTTCAGAAAATTGCTTGTACCATATCTATCACATCATACAAGTGCTGGCGAAGTTGTATGGGTTATTAGAAAAATCAGTAACGGCATGAAGCGACGTCTACGGAACCTGGCGCTTACGCACATCCATTACAAGATAACTGATTTGGATGTAGGTGTGAACAAGTTTGCAGAAATGTATCTCTTCCACTCAGAAATGGAAAATTTTATTTTCGAATAGATCTTGACAGTCGCATGTGTTTCGGTATTACCATAAGGTACAAGTTCCATGAAATTAAATTCAATAGCTGTTTTGTTGTAGAAAATACATGCGATGGAGACTTGGTTCAACCTTCAATAGAGAGCCACGGTGAATATAAGAAGATGTTGCACGTCCGGAACGAAACGTTAGTAAAGTTGTTTTAAATACTTTGTGTTTTATTCCTGTCATTATGCCTCTCCACATAAAAATCATGAGCTGGGCTCTCATTTTTATATTACGGCGTATAATGCCTTGATAATTATTTTGTTAATACAGTAAACTCTCTTGATGCGGATACCTCTATAAAGCGGACAACTTTCTATGGCAGGCACAACTTGCTGGTTTCGGCAATACGTAACATATTTCCCTGTATATTAACTCTAAATAAAGTGGACACCTCTGTAAAGCACACAGCAGACACTTTTTGGAAGAATTTTTGTCCAAAACATCCATGAACCGTACACTTGGAACACTTAATTTGCGTGCGTCACGTTCATCACGTTAGACATGTTTAATACGAATTGGTAATCTTTTATTTACTTGTTATTAAAAATCAATACAATGGTTTGTTTGCACGACCGTTTAGACGTTTTATAAAATTCACCCGTCTTCGTTCTCCCCTTGTTCCTCGTTCTTCATAATGTCTTTCTCAAGACAATTTATAGTCAAGTTCACGCTTTTAAATGTGCTTAATATCATGGGAGGGGACTGTGAACGTTTAATTTTGCTTTTAATAAAGGGTGCGTTCCAGGTGTGACTTCACAAATGTTGAGTGTCACGTCACTTGAGCTTTCTATAAGGTAGACACCTCTCTAAGACACACACTTGCAAGTGGTCCTAAGCGTATCCGTTTTAGGGATAGTTGACTGTAGAGTATTTTTATGACATCTAGCTATCTTGAATGTAAGACATGCATAAATGGATTTACGTTTTAAGTTTGTTTAAAGTAAAATAACACAATGGCAGTCATTCTTTTTCCATGTTTCTACCCCTATAGATGATGAAATCACAGCGCATTTAACACCCCCCAAAAGTCATTGGTTCATGAGCACTGACAACAACCTGTGGTTAAGTGTTACTGTTTCGTGTTATGGGTATTTGCCATACCTTAATCGAGATTCAATACAAAATAACGTATCATTACATAAACAACAGATATCCGCACATTCAATGTCCTAAGTGTAATCTTTTGAACAGTTTACATGACCTCTTCTGACCTTCAAAATTCTAGTAAACATTTCCTCAAAGTACAAGAAATTGCATTTCAGAGACTTTAGATTTTAAAATTTTCGGTGAACGTTTCCATCCGTACCCCTATAAGAGTTTTTTTGTGCCTTAGTCGCTCGCATTACCAAACCCCCATTTACAAAACGCTAGTGACGAGCCTAAAAGTTGAGACGACCTAAAAGAGTTCGTTAAATTGAGATATTTTTTGCCCATTTCGATCCGAGACATGTACTTTCAGAAAAATCATCTGGCGTTAACCAGAGTATAATCAGAGAGTCGGATAATGACCGAAAAATTTTAAATGACTTTCATAAATCATGCCTTTATACTCTAATTGACCAAGAAAGTTTGACAGTTATTGTTTTCTGAGTTTAAAAAATCTGGCGAGGAAAGCAGGCAAGTCCTGACTAGATACGTAAATACAAATGGTTCTGATTTTCCATCGAAATTTTTTATGAATTATTAATAAGTTCTTTAGAGCAAAAGAGATGGAGAGAGCAATCTTCATAATTATACAAAAAGAAACATTGCTAAAGCAGATTTTTAATACATTACCTCAAAAGAAGCACCGACACTGTTTTTTATTTGAATGCCCATGCTGCCTGCACCAATTGAATCTATTCCATATTTGTAAAGACCAACACTTAAGTCAACTTCTGCTGGGTCTCCTCCTGACCATGTTGACAATAAATTTCTAACGAACTCTTTAACGTAGTTCATTCGTAGTTCTAATGGGTGACGCCTCAACTCCTGTAACGTTGTCATACTTTGAAGTTTACTGAACGACAAAATCTCATCTCGAATTAACTGCAACCTTGGAGAAACATGGTTTCTTAAGTAGACTGGCCAATTCACGTCGCAAAGGCAAACTTGAGCTTCGTTTGGAATTTGAAGAAGGAAACGTTTAAGAAATTCCATCCCTGGAGTTAAAGCATTTTGAGACTATTTTAGGATTTAAACTGTAGCAGATTAAGCAGGATATAAGTTCATGTTTTTCATATTCGTACCTGCTTTGTGTAATATAGAATTAAATCCCTGTTTCTCAAGAAGTGCTGCAACATTTTTGTTCCTCTCAAGGACCCCAGCGTCACTAATGAGTCCTCAGTTTACTGAAAGCGCTGGTAGACCAAGCCTGTACAGCCGGTATTCACAGAGACTATCTAGAAAAGTGTTAGCTGCTGCGTAGGATACTTGCCCGGCATTTCCAAGAACTCCCGATATGGATGAGAACATGATGAAGAAATCCAAATCCATTGAAAGACTTAGTTGGTGAAGCAGGACACTTCCTAAGTGAACAGTTAGCATCGAGAAAAAAAAATCAATTCTCGCTTTTTTATGGACGATTGACTGTTACAACTTTGTATAACTTGTTAAATATGCATGCTTTGCATGTTATTACAAACAAATATGAAAAAGTAAACGCTGAGGCTAACGTACTCTCTTACAAATGGGTGTTAATATATATTTCCTTTCCAATATTTAAAGTACGTCATTATGTAAAGTTTTGAACGAGATAACAACATACTAAGGTGTATTTCAACCAAATGCCATGAGTTGTGTTTTATTCATGAGCGCCATGGCATATTGTTGAAACGCACCCTGGTGTGATTACGACACACATCTCCGAGGTGTGGTGACACATCTTTGTGCACATTAAAGATTGGACTAAAAGGCCGTGATTACTGTCTCCATTTTTATATTGTAACACGCTCTTTTTATTAATTTAAACAAGAAGTAAACGCTCACGTTCAGCTACAAAAGAAACTCAAGAACACTCACATAAATTTCAAGATCGTCATGGTCACCGGAACGTATTTTTAACGGTACAAAATCACTGGGTCACATACAAGTGCATGAGTACGTTTTTATAGAAAGATGTCCATGGGTATGGTGACATGGAGTACTCGGAAACAGAAATGACTTACCTAGGACTTTTGTTGACAATACCCGTTCACAAGTCTCAAAATCTGCGTCTTTAATCATTTGATCATCTAAAACCATTGCACTGTAAACGCTCTAATTCTTGTTTAACGACAGTCATGTCCTCCCTAGAGGTAACATCCGCTTGACGGAAAAGGATCCGGCACCAAGTTTCCTTTTCCAAATGTTGCGCCTCGGATTTCTTCTCGTCGCTTGGAGGCGAGCGTGCAGTACACATTACCATCTTGGCACCATTTTCCACCATCCACCTTGCTACTTTAAACCCAAATCCTCGTATGCCACCGATGACCAAATACGTTCGATTTCGCCTAAGACCATTTGAATCAAGAGCCAATCTCAGAAATTCTACTTTCTCTGGAGCATACTTTGGCTTGAAGGACACAGTGTGTAAACGAAGTTCCGTCTGCCTTTCAGACTTAAATCTCGTAATCATAGAAGCGTTGTCTAATCTAATGACATCAAATATACTGGTCGATACCTGAGGCATTTTCAGAAGCTTCTGCAAGAATTTGGTTGAAGCAAGGACAGACGTACAAGCGTCCAACAAACTTGAAAATCTTTTGGAATTCTTGATAACGTCATCCAAACTTGTCTTGATGAAGCTGAAATCTTTCTCGTTACTAACATTGAGTTTGTTGCTCTTTTCGTCAGAAACGGCAATTACTTGGCCTCCTGGCTTCAAGTGTTTCATAACCTTTTGGAGAATGATTCCACGGAGATTTTTTAAGAAGCAAATGACGTCCAAAGTCGTATCATTCAATTCGTCACCGATTGCCAATTCTTCTCGTGTAAGAACCATGGGGATTCCATATCGTTTTAGTTGATTTTTACCTCGCCAGTCTTTGGTCAGGCTGATAATTTATTCCCCTAAAGAAATTGCGATAAATGGAAAGATACAACAAATTTCCTCTTCCTCGTGACACACCAGAATCTTCTTTCCTTCGACTGCGGTGACGATGTCTTTGATGAGGTGGTAAGAAATCGCCATCGGAATAGCCAGCGAGGCTGCCTGTTGGGCAGTGACTTCATGGTTAACTTTAGTCAAACAGGAGCACTCCTCAGCAGCGACATAGCTTTCAAGGTTTCGAGCTTCACAAACACCAACCATCAGATCTTCATCCTCGTAAGTGTCTAATTTGCTCCGCAGTTTCCCAACTACAGTAACATTGTCGGACATGTTCAGGCTAGTCCAATATCTCTTCAAAACTGGACAAGCAAAGAATACTTCGAGCACAGGACTTTCTCCTCCACGATTTAATCCGTTCGTTTCTAGTAAAAAGATTTTATTCGAGATGAACGACACTTTGAAAGCTTTTGGATTTCCCGATTTGTTGATAGGAGGTTCTTCTTTGGTAAGTTTCACCTTTCTAGCTTCTAACCTCGTCAACTTGTTAACGTAACGCAAACCATTCCGATAGGCAATTTCTTCATTAATTACCACTTGTCCAATGTCTGTTACCATCTGCTGAAAATCATTTGCGTTTGGGTTCTCTGGTAAGTCAATTACAGAAGCGTTTGGTGCGTCTAGGTCTTCAGAAAGAGTTCTTGTAAAACCGAAAATTGAGCTTGACCAAGGAAATACTGGTTCGCTTTCTTCGGGAGCAAAATAATCTACATTAGATCCGCCAGTTATTGAAACTATTCCTGATGTCACAAAGACTAGCTGAATTTCTTTGGTGAGATCTTCTTTCTTTAGGATTTCTTGCACCAGAAGGAGTGAACATTCAAACGTAAGAATATGCGATGGCTTAAAATTCTGAGAATCAGCTTTATGTTGGCTGGCATATACCGGCCAAAAGTTGATTACCACAAGCTTGTCATTCTTTTCTTGTGTATATCGTTTGCTCAGAATTTTATTCAGTGATTGCGAAAGCTAGGCACGAAGTTCCTCGGCTGTGTCTTGTATATCGACGAACGTTGCTGTCTCGTTACCCGGAAGATGTTCAAAAAGCATTTGAGCAAAGCCACGCCGGTCTCGTAAGATGAGCCATGTTTTGCGCTCTGCTGATTCTTGTGGCTGTTCGGTCGTCAAGTACTCTTTGCTCCAGGCCATCTTGAATATTACATCTTTGAAACTTGCTGTGGGTTTTAGCGTTGAAAGATCAATCCCAAGAAATCCATTCAGTAGCATGACGCCTGTACCATAGCAGTCCATGAGAGTGATGTTGAATCGTTCTCCCTCTCCGGAGGGAATGGTCCTTACATGGCTGAATAAAGGACGACTTAAGTCTTTACGCAAGACTGTCGCATTGCTAATCTGATATGGCACAGATTTTGCTTGGCTCTGTGTAACTAAGAGAAGACTCTGAAAACAGGCATCGATGATGAACGGGTGTATGACATAAGCTGACAACGTATTGAAGATTTCGTCCGTAAGATGGATGGTAGCAAGTGCTTCATTATCATTAGACCAAGTCTGTGTGATCAGACTAAATTGGGCCCAAAAAGAAAGCCCATCTTTTCACGTTTCTCAATAAGATATCCTGGCGGACGTTGGACCATCCGGGCTTTAATGGCGTCGAAATTATAAAGATCCACTGTTTGTGGCTCATCTAAATGTCAAGAGAATAGAAAAGTATGGATTCTTGGTTTAAGGATAAATATTTTCTTGACTCACTCCTTGGTAGGATGTCTCGCCTTGATGATAAAAATCATCCTGCGTTAGCCAGAGTAAAATAATCTGATATTCCCTGGAGTGAAATAATCAAATATTCAACAAATATTTGGAATTGACAGTCGATTGTAGGAAACCAAGTTTATATATGATTATATATGACTATGATCCAAGCTTATATATGACCTCCCAATGATATAGGGCGGACATGTGGGGAGCAAGGGAAGCATGAACCTTCATTTTTTAAATTGGTGGGAGAAGCTCCATTGCTTTCCAAAACTATAACATCTGTACTTTAAATGCTCATGGATCTTGACATCTGGCGGAAATTGCATACAACAATGCCAGCGGTACTATTTATTCGGGTTATCACCGACACAAAATTATGATCACTTTGTTTAAAAAATAAGAACAAACGCTGTGCAGAGGATCATTAAAGCCGCTTTAAACGATGGGCCATTAGAATAACCGTTGAAATTAACATAAATGAAATTGTTTTATTTTACCTTGATTTTCTTCGGTGATATCCAACCGAACAGAACCTTCAGACAGAACCATTTCATTCTCGTTATCTTCCACTTTTGTTATCTGATAATAACTTCCTTCAGTTGAAGTTTGACAGGTGTGCAAGCGAGTGCGAAACTTGGGACAATCATTGCTGGATATTGTCAGCAAGTTGCTAAACATGATATTATGCGCATTTGGCACCGTTCTCGGAAACATATGGAGTACCAAAGCGAAAACCATTTCAACATAAACAGCAGCGGGTATTACCGGATCGGGAGATTCTTCAAATTTGTGATCCTTTAGATACGGAAGAGTAAATAAATCTACTTCAGATTCCCAAGCATGTAAGCCCGAAAACGCTTTCGTGGAAACATGTTTTCCCAGAAAAGGAAGACTACCTGTCAATGCCATTGCCCTTTCTCCTTCTTCCATCTTTTCGTCAAGGGAAGTGACGAGCTCAACGGGATGGCCGTCACGATACCAGAACTCGTTTTCTTGCCAGGGATAAGTCGGACGCCTAATGAAAGATCTGGATCCAGATCCTTGAATTCTATTCCACGAAAGTGGAACCCTTTGGGTGACTAGCGGCACAATTTTGCAGAAAAGACTTGTGCTGTTCGTTTGCTGAGCGTTTGGGGAGTGTTTTGATTACTACCATATCGTTTACGTTTTCAGTCCTTGCTTTCTTGAACTGCGACCAAATTTGGTGAACGTGTCGGGAGTGTTGAGGACCCGCGTTAATTTCTACAAAAGCACGATAACCATCATTAAACATGCTTTCCTAGGCAGAAGACAAAAGAACGGTTTGACGGATGTTTCTCCACCAGTGATCTCTGGAAAGCAGTTTTCCCAATATTTGGGTACCATTTACCGTTGAGTAAAGAGGAACACTTCCTTGACATGGGCGAAGCTTTATTTTTCTCGTCTCCTCAATAAAAGACTGGCTGATTCCTTCCATTTGACGACTATGAAATGGTCGTGCAGTGCCAAGTGTTCTCCAAAACACACTACTGAGGTGTTCATGAATGTGTCTCTCAATCAGTTGCATAGATTCTCTATCACCAGATAAAACGACGTCTGTTGGACTATTAATGACAGCTATATCTACGCGATTTTCAAGCTGTACATTGCGCAACACATCACTAGCATCCTGTGGTGACATGCCAATTGCTGCCATACGTCTAGCTGGTGAACAATTTTCGTGCAGTTGAGATCGAATTAAAACCAAGTGCAGAGCAATGAGTTAGACTCAATGCTCCCAATGCACATGTCGCCGAGATTTCACCAAGACTATGACCAACAACAGCCGATGGTTTAACTCCCCAGGATTTCAACAAATTGGTCAACGCAAAATGTACCTCGAACAGAGCTGTCTGTCCAATTAGATTTTCGTTCTTTTTAGAGGTCTCCTCCGAGCTGCTAAACTCTTCTGTTAAGGACCAGCTAATTCCCTTGGGTCTAAGTATTTTATCTATTCTTTCTATGCTCTCCTTAAAGGTTGGTTCATACATCATCATTTCTTTTGCCATGCCATACCATTGACTTCCTTGCCCACCATATAGAAACACCACTTTGTTAAAGGGTACAGTTGCATCACCGACCACAACGAATTCCTGCCATCCATTCTCCTGTTCAGCAAACATACTCAACGCCCTTGCACCCTGTCTCAACGAACGAAAACTAACCGCTAAGCGCTGTGAATGCACCGTATACTTTTCATTCAAGGAATAGCATATGTTATCTTTGAGAAGTTCATCACCATCTGGTTTCGTCTCAAGACTTTGGGAGAACCTCCGTGCCATCGCTTTGAGAGCGTCGCTGGAACAAGCCGATAAGGTCATGATCCTGTTTACATAGCTACGACTTAGAATCAACGGTGATGGCGTTTGTGATTCTTCTTGGAGTATCACATGAGCATTGGAACCTCCGTAACCATAGGAACAAACTGCAGCTGTCCTTGGGTTGCCAGTCTTTGAGTTCCATGGTTCATTCTGTACTTGAACCATCATCTTCCTTTCTGACATCTTTAGCTGTGGTTTGATGTTATGGACGTTAATGGTTGGCACAAAATACTCATATTTGATCATAAGACAGGTTTTTATCAGCCCCGCTAGTCCAGCTGTCGATTCAGTATGGTTGATGTTTGATTTTACTGAGCCTACACGAAGTACTCGTGTGCTGCTGTTGCCGTAAACACTTGCAATGGATCCCATCTCTACCACATCCCCTATAGCAGTGCCTGTACTATGTGCCTCGACATACTGGATGTCGTCTTTTGAAAGGCCAGATTCAAGTAACACTCTCTTTGCAAGGTGAGCTTGCGTCTCTTCACTAGGTGAAGTCATTGGTATCGCAGTTTGACCATCATTGTTCAAACCACACGCTACTATCTCAGCATACGTTCCATCCCTGTCTTGAATGGCTACTGCTGTTGGTTTTAGCACGACAGCAGCTATTCCTTCACCTCTTCCATAACCGTCCCCGCTTAAGTCAAAACTTTTACACCGACCGTCCTCAGCTAGCAGTCCAGTTTTACAACAAGCCGTGTGAAATGTTCTACCGGATAGCAAAATTTTTGGAGCACGCAAAATTGCTACGTCACATTCACCTGTCTGCATATGTACAAACGCAAGATGAAGCGCTGTCAGTGAAGAGGAGCATGCAGTATCTACCGTCAAGCTTGGTCCCGTGAGGTTTAGAGAGAAAGAGGTACGGTTTGCTGCAACTGAGGACGTACACCCAGTAGATGCAAACTGGTCAATTTTGCGAACGTTTGGCCTGTCCAGAAGCAGACCTCCATAATCTAAGTTCATAAGACCAACATAAACGCCAGTTCGACATTGTTGTAAATCTTCTAAACGTAGACCAACATCTTCTATTGCCTCATAAACAACATGAAGAAGTAAACGTTGTTGTGGATCCATGGAGTGACTCTCAGCTGATGACATTCCAAAGAACTGCGCATCAAAACCAGATACTTTGTCCAGGTAAGCTCCTGTCAAAACATAATGTTTTCCCGGGGTGCCTCTTTCTGGATTGTAGGGAGCTAGCATTTCTCTTGCATGAGGTCTGTTTGTTGGGTAAGAACTTATATCACATTTACCTTCAACCAACATATTCCAAAACTCGTCTTTCGAATTAGCACCAGAAGGAAACCGACAACTAATGCCAACAACTGCTATTGGAGCAAACTTCCTAGTTAGACTAGGTTTCTGCACTTTCTCTTTGTTTTTGTCGTCTGAAGGAGCACTACCCCGCTTTATTGACTTATTCCATATCTTAAGTAGCTGCTCGATTGGTGATATGTCTAGATTAAAAACCTTCCCTAAAAGAGACAGGTATCCAAGTAGTATAACCAAACCATGTAATAGACCCGGCACAACTATTCCAAAGAACGTCTTAAAAAATATTCGGAAAACAATCGAAGATCCAAAACCGGTTGGCATCATTCCAGAAACGTGCTCAGTCCTCCATGTAAGACACTGCCGCCAATGGTGCTTAGTGCATCCACGACACGAAGTTTGGGTGATCTGGCCTTGGAGGTAACAAAATGATAAATTACATGGGCATTGTACAGAGAAACCCACTTTTTATCAGTTTCAACTGTAAAGTGTTTTACCCTCGTTAAATAAAGTTATTATTATTATTATTATTATTATTATTACAAGGTTGATCATCGAAATGGAATTGATAGAGATGTCCCATACATACATGAGACCAAGCAGTTCCAGAATAATGGTGATAAAACCGCACAACAAACACAGAATTATCATTAGATGGACTAAGAAGAGCGGTGATATTAGAAGAATTGAAATTCCAGCAATGATAAGATCTCGTACGGTCTCGTCCAAAACTTGAGCATATTGTTCAAAATAAATAAACGGTAGCGCGACTGCAACCGCATCGAGATCGGAGTAAAGAGATAGATCTTCAAGTAGGCTGGTCATCATCTTCCTCTGAAAATTCGACCGGGGGTTATTTTTAGAAAAGACCAGGATCCTTGAAGCTGCTATGTGAGTCCTATTTTCAGAAAATTTAACTTCTTGAGCAAATGTTCTGTAATGCGGTAATGACAGAAAATACTGGAGTTCTTCATAAAAGCTATCGATACTGTTTATCTGAAAGTTGTTGACGTTTGCGCACCTTAGAAATTCTGACAACCAAGATAAGGTCTTTGTGTAAAATACTCATTGGATGTCGCGATAGATTGGAGATCTAAATATTTCTGCTGAATTTCACTGCTACTATAGTCTACATTTCCTGGAATAACCAGATTCACCTCTATATCCAAGTGAAAATGTTGTTCATAAACGTCAAGAAAACTTCTTTAGTAAAAGTCTTCACTAGTTAGTAAATGTCGACTGAAACTTTCATCCACATGAAGAGCACCATATACTCCACCGGCCAAGAGCGCCAAGGATAGAGAAAAAACCACAGTTTTCCCTGGAATAGTTGTCAAAATTGTACACCAGCCTTTCATCACGTTATCTAAAGCATTTCTTCGAATCCTTGTGCAAAAATTTATCTTGGACGAAAGATTACTAATAAAACAAGGAAGGAAATCCCGACGCTTTGAATTTATTCTCTTGATGTCAAACCAAATACAGGCCACAAAGAACGTTACCAGCATGAGGAACGCAAACGTAATGGCTAAAGCAGCATAAGCGCAAAAGAATCGAACTGCGGGGAAGACTGAACGACAGCTAACTGGAAATGCTACCAGATCTGTTAAGGTTGTCATGGTAATGGTTGGACTACTTCTCGCCATAGAACCACTCAAAATATGAACAGCAGGAATGTTATCACGAATAATTTCATTTAGGTTGTGAAGGATGATAAACACATCATCAACACCGATGATAACGACCAAAAACGGTAGTACACCGACCATGTTAATAAATGAAATTCCAATGTACATTAACAAACCAAAGGCACTTGTTACCCCTAAATAGATAGCTAGCAGAGCACAAAAACCCAACAAATGGTGACCGTAGAGAGGATCTGCACATCTTCCATTAACAATTGAGCTGGATAAACCCATAATTGTAAACGTCACGGCAAAAGTCTTATATCAGACCCAGTACTTTCCGATACAGAATCATCTGGACTTCTCTCAGCAGAATACACAATATTTGCTCAGGTAGTGTTTTTGGAGAATTCCGACATTATCTCAATGAATTTACTCTCCCAATTCAATACGTTACCTCTTTCTTTCTGGTTGGATGGTTTTGTCATAACGTAAACCATCAGTAACGCATTCGTTGTATGCAATGAACTGTTTGAAGCTCTTTTTCCGAAGATTAAGTTAAAATTGTCTTTTAATCGCCTACCATTTGACATAATAAAAGAATTGTTGCGAAACACAGCTTCAATTCGGCCAGAAATGTTGTAAAGTCTAGATTTACTGTATTCGAAGAGTTCTAACAGATTTGTGAACACACATTTACCCATCGATTTTGGGCGATAGAAATATTTTTCATAACCTTTGATTTGGACAATCCTTACGTTTACATCAATCATTTCTGCTAAGCACTCCTGTGAGAGAACAATTTTATTTTCTTTTGGTAAGATGATGACTTCCTCTTGTCTGACTTCTAGATGAAAACCGAATGTTTTTGCTTTGTTTATATTCCGTGATGCCTGACTGTTTTCAGGCAAAAACAAACATTTAACTTCCTTTTCAACACTGAGTTGAATAAGTCCAGATGTGAAGACAATTGCGAGAAAAATTGCCAAGAAAATTACAAAGAGAGGACGCTTTGATATGAACGAAGCCCATTTTTCAAAAAGCCTTTCAAGAAAAATTAAAAAGATCTTACAGAACCAATTCCACTGCTGTTGGAGTGGAGCTAAACACGTTGGTGAAGACGTCTCAAGCTTGCTATGGTCAAGATTGTTATCGGCAGTTGACTTCATATTTCTGAAAAATTAGTAGTTAAAAGAATACGTTTAATTAACGAGGTCTAATACCAAGTTGTCTTTTTCACGAACTTTAATAATTTGGCAAAATTTCATATTATTGTAGAATGTGAAATTGCAGAATGTTGCATATATATTGGCAAAGGTAGTCACAAAGTAAAATGAAAAAAGAGTTTTAGAAAAGCACTCTGATTTAAGTTTTTTCCTAGCCGTTCAATTTCTCGTATTAGTCTTATCGCATCGGTGAAAGCTTAAACAACCAGAATGTAATTTTCAATTTCTGTAGTTTTTACAATCTATGGAAAACTATCCTTGTGTTCAATATAGTCTCCAAATCTATATGATGTGATACGAGAGCAAGGCACAAGTGAACTATTATCTCAAAGGAATTGAGAGCGAATAATCTAATTGCTTTTGCTTAAGCCAATTTATTGGTTGCAGTATTGTAGTGTCTTCAATACTTCCATAAAGTTAAATGATTTTTACTTTGTTTGCTAAGACGCTCGTCCCGAGCATCTTCAGAGCATGGTTCGAAAGTTTACAAACACAAGACTTGAAGTCAAGGATGACGCGGCCTTACAAAGAGATATTTCTACCAAAACAAAAGAAATGAATAATTAGTTGTTCCAAGTGCAGTGGCGTAGCTATGGGGGAAGGAGGGGGAGCCGCCTCTCCACCGAAGCTCTAAAACGCTTTTAGTTGGAAAATTCTTCACTCTGTCGGAAAATTCGGCGCCCTGTTGGAAAATTCTGATTTGCGAAAGCGTCGGAATATCGAATTACAGAGAGAAAATAAAACGATTTTTAACTGAAAATTAATTCAGTACAATTCATAGGAATAATCTGTTAAATATATAACATATCTTTACTCTGTTACTCTACAATAATTGAGTGAATCTCGCGTTTTCTGGTTGAGACATGCCAGACGACAGAATAGCTCAACGGCATAGGTTTTACGATACTTATTAGCTCAAATTTGTCTCGGTTTTCTTTGTTATTCATAGAGTTTTATTTTCTTTACAATCTTCAAGTGAAGGGAGGAATTTGATATTTACCCAAGGAAAAGCGGCGTTGATGAAACGAATAGAATAAAATTGAATTAGCTATTAGTAATTCATGGGTTATATCTGTATAAAAACCTAGGTTTTTATTTTGATACAAACCGTTAACTTCTAATGTGAAATTCAATTCTAGTTACCACAAATTTGTATCTAAAGCAAGCACAACAAAAAAGTCAAATATCGAAAATCTCTCATTCTGTATAGACCAAATAATTACTTACAAATGAACGCAACTCTGAAACACGAATTCAATAAAAATTGAAAGTACAGTTGTAAAAACTTGAACTTACTCCAAATGATTCCCCACACACTTTCTTGTCAAGACTTTCGTCTACCGAATAACGCGGTTCTCTTTTCACGACATTCACTATCATTTTTATCTCACTACATTGAACACTCCCACATTTGAAGGACTTAAAAATAAGTTTCAGATTCTTTGCTAAAATCATTTTGTGTTACAAAAATGCCTCCGTCGTTGTGTAGATCCGCCATAAGATGCAGCCTGTTTACAATCTTCAAGGATCATTTCATGAAAGTAAATAGCTGTCGTCTCGCATTTGAATGACACTATACGTTATCTCAGGCATGCCAAATGCACAGAAAGGAAAATGCCGTTAAGAATGTCCCCTACCAGCCTACCCCTTTTCAAAATATTTAATTCATCGATCTTTTCCCATGAAGACCTAATATTAATCGTTATTCGTCTATAAACCTCTCGAAATTTGAACAAAATTAGTTTATGACCTCGAACGTCGGCTCCTAGCCAGATGCATCCCTCGGGGCTTAAGGCCCTCGGGATGAATCAGGGTAAGAGCCTCCGTCCTCGGTAATCAACTCTTACCTAGTTCATATGAATTTAGAACTGTTTTAATGAAGACAAATTTTCGTTGATTCCTTAGTGCATAGAGGATTTCATGTAGTTAACATGTGTGGTCGTGTGTGATCGTATCGTGTGATTTATGGTATATATATATATATATATATATATATATATATATATATACCATAAATATATATATATATATATATATATATATATTTCGAGAACCAACAACAGCATAAAAGTTACTCTTCCAAGAATTTGTTTAATCAACGTACGTTATCTCTTGTTCAAGATCGATGAGCTCACCGCTTTACTACAGATGCACTCGGTGAACTAAGTTGCTATAACAGAAACTAGGGTTCGAGGAGATATTGATAACGAACTGGTCTCAATTTTTGAGTATAATATGTTTCTCAATGACCACTCATTCTGCCGGGTGGGAACGTATGTCTCTCAAATCTCTCATAAGATATCCCCGCTAAAGAATTTATCCTAAAACTAAAATGGACTTTGAAAACTCAAGATTTGAGTGCTTATGGCTTTGGTTGCGGCCTACTCGTCTTCCCAGACCGCTGTCGAGTGTTACAATTTGTGTCTTATATCATCCACACGGACAACATGTACAAGAACACCGAGATCTAAACGAATATTAAGTAGCTACCACTGACACATCATTACGTAACCAGCATCCTGACTATGGTCTCGTTTTTCTGGGTGACTTTAATAACTTCAATATATCTAACTTGGCTTCTATTCATAATTTAAATCAAGTTGTTGAAGCACCAACTAGAAGATCATCTATATTGGATCTAATAGTGATCAACCTGCAGAATTTCTACCAAAGTACCCGAATCGGTAAGTCTGAATCGGTCAGCCATCCCACTGGGGACGACTGACCACAATATTGTTATATGGGTGCCTAGTTCGGAGCACGTTAATAGACGGAATGCAAAGCCTGTCGAACGATCGGTGCGTAGCTACCCCCGGTCTGCTGTTAACGTATTTGGGAGATGGGCTGCTTTGTATGATTGGTTCAGTGAGCTTGGTGCAAGACCCACAGTTGATGATCTTACTTCGTCTTTCATATCACACTCGACTGATTCTATCAACCGTATAGTCCCTCTAAAGACCATAAAGTGCCATCAATCGGACAAGCCTTGGATAACCCCAACTATCAAGTTGCTTATCAAGGATCGACAAAAAGTCTTTCATAATAGAAATATACCCTTGTTCCAATCATTAAAATACAAGGTTCAAGCAGAAATAACAGAAAGGAAAAGGACATTCTATAGAAACAAAACTGAACATCTTAAAAGGACGACTATCGTAAATGATGGAATATTGTTATTAAAATCTCTGGTAGATCTCCGAAAACCAACCAAATTTCCCTGGAAAGCGATGGAATGATCTTGAGTAACTCGGAGTTAACCAATGTTTCAAATGAATACTATGTATCGGTAAATGCGGACATCCCACCCCTTAACGTGTCTCTTTTACCAGCTTTCCTAACGTCAAGCCATCCTGTACTAACTATACAGCCCTTTGAAGTTTGCAAGAAACTACTCGCGGTTCAGCCCTTTAAAGCTTATGGACCCGACAACTTTCCAGACCGTAATTTGAAAGAGTTTGCCTTTGAGTTGGCTGAACCAGAAACCACTATTTTAAATGCATCCCTCCTGTCTGGAGTGGTTCCAACAATCTGAAAAGGATCTAACGTCACAAAAGTCCCAAAAATGCAACGATCTATAGATAAGGGTGACACCAGACCAATATCACTAACACCTTGTCTGTCTAAAGTACTGGAAGACTTTGTAGTGACATGGCTGATTGATGACGTGAAGAATAAGATTGATCCCCGCCAATTCGGATGTCTAAAAGGTACATCTATGACCTATTGTATTTTAGACATGATCCATACCTGGCTTTCCTATTTGGATGCTCCAGATAAGCACCTACGCATCTTTTTTAGACTTTTCAAAAGCATTTGATCGTATTGGTCATAACATTCTTATCGGAAAACTGATAGGTATGGGTGTTAGACGTTCTTTGATACCTTGGGTTATCAGTTTTCTGTATAACCGACGACAACATTTCAAGCTTGGTGAATCAGTCTCTGAGTGGCTCCCTGTCAATGCAGGTGTTCCCCAGGGAACAAAGTTTGAAGCAATTCTATTTCTTATAATGGTTAGTGATTTGAGAGTAGCAGAGCCTGATACAAGAATGTGGAAGTATGTAGACGATGTGTCGTCTTCAGAAAATCTGCAGAAGGAAAGCATCTAGAACACCCAAGCTACACACGATGTGAGAAACCTATAGGTTTCAGACAACTGGATGCGCCTTAATGCTAAGAAGTGCAAAGAACCCTGGATATGTTACTTTAAGGAGATCCCCGAATTACCACCGTTGATAATTCATGGTCGAGCATTGGAAAAAGAACTCTTCTCATAAGGTCCTTGGGTTGATTATTCAGAAAAGCTTAAAATGGAGTGGACATATAAATTCAATTATACCAAAGGCATCGAAGCGCCTACACATTCTCCGTGTTCTACGCTGAAGTGGTGTTCCTATTGTTGACCTTATTACTATCTATTTATCGTTAATACGTTCAGTTAAATACTGCTGAATACTCAGAATACAGTTGTATAGTCTGGCACAACGCTTTGCCCTGTTATCTGTCAGATGAGGTCGAGAACATTCAAAAAAGATTTCTACGTATTATCTATCCTGAAAAATCGTATAATGAGGCCCTGCTGTTGACTGGACTCCCGTAATTAGATATTAGACGTAAATATCTTTGTATAAAAACCTTATCAACGATAGCTAAAGGTGGTCAGCTCTTACAGCGTTTGACTCAGAGTAGGACATTTGCACACATAGCTATTTCATTAGAAATTCGAACAATTGGACAATGTATAAATGCAGGACTGAACGCTTTAAGAAAAGTTTCTTTCCAAGCACAATTATAGCCACCAATAAGAAGATGTAGATTATGAACTTCTCTTAATACGAAAGTATTTTTAATAGACCACTTTTATGTGATAATTCTTTAAATAATTGTGTAATTTGCTTTTAAAGCTTGTAACCCAGTCCCTTTGCTAATGCTTCTTCTTTCATGTAAACTTTAATAGTTCTTTTTAAACAAATTGTAATTCATTGTTAATGCGAGAATGTGTTAATAAAACACTACATTACAATCTATTACAATCAATCTATCTGTCTGTTTTTCTGTCGATCTATTTGTCTGCCTGTTGATCTATCTATCTATCTTTGTCTTTCTGTTTGTTTTTTCCGTGTCTGCTTGTCCGTGTCCGTCTGTTAATCTTTTTATCTGTCTGTCTATCAATCTGTCTTTCTGCGTTTGTCAGTCATTTTGCCTGTCTCTCTGTCGATCTACCAATGCCTTAGAAATCAATAATGTTTCATCTGAGAAGTCAAAATTTAACTTATCATTCTTGATAAGCTACGGTTATTTCTAAAGAGCCTTTTTAGTAAAGTCACCTTTTCTTGAGACATGCATTCAACCTTTAATGTGGAAGAAATTGGGCTTTAAAGCTTAAAATTAAAGAAAAACCTTTTGGGAACATTTACAAGACCTCATGAGAACCAATCTAGTCTGCCTGGAAGCTTGGAATGCCTCTCAAAATATTTGGAAATTGGTATATGGATGCCGATTTAAACATATGAGAAGTTAAATGTTAGTTGAAATTATGGCTCACATTTCCCCTCAAGTGATATACACTTAACGCCATCTTTCAAAAAGGAAAAACAATTACGGTTATTTTTTATATACGTTACACTTTATGTAAAATTTAAGAATGAAATGATGCCAGGTATTGAGCACAAGGTAGATTAACGATCTTCAAGCTCTATACTCAGAAAATGATTTCTGAGCCCCAGAGGGGGATCGAACCCGCAACCTTCCGATAACCGGTAAGACGCTCTAACCATTGAGCTACCAAGACTCAGATGGTGAGCTAGGATGCAAGTTCGATATATATGTGCGACCTAGGCGGAAGCCACTATATAGTAATAATGATTGATGCAGGTTGCGGGTTCGATCCCCGTCTGGGCCTCAGAAATCATTTTCCTAGTATCGAGCTTGAAGATCGTTCATCTATCTTAATATATCCAAGCTCTCATGTTTCTCAAACATTTAACTGCAATAACTTCTTAAATTATACAATATTACAATTTTTCGTTTGTTGATTTAGATTTGTTTCGGTTATTAGGCTATCACATGAAAAAGTAAAATCTCAACTAAAAACGTCAATGGTGGACTCCCGCTAAGATTTGTCCTCGTGCCATATGACAAGCCAATCAAAGACTTCAATTGGAACAAATGCAAAGATAACGATAACGACAAAAGTTTAAAATACGTATTATATCTTAATTCAGTCAGACAAAGTCGTTAACTAATACATAGGAATATATATTTTAATATCGCCAAGTAATGAATAGCTTTAATTGGAATCAAAGAACCCGTTATTAATCGTACTCGATTCCTTCAAGTGAACTGCTTTTTTAATGTCAACCAGGTGTAAAATAATCACCATTTTATCGCAGTGTTCTTTAGTATTTAGTATTAGTATTTTTTATGACGTACCTGTTTCTGGAATTTAACATCAGAAGCAGCTTCTATGTTAGTCATTTTCTACAACGAATTACAAAACAAACACTCCTACGAAACAACATAATTATGTGGATTACACCTGACAACTTAAGTAGGGGGTAAGATATCCTTCTGCTGCACCTTGCTCCCAGTAACTACCCATATGTTCTCTCAATCATTTTCCTACGAATGTACGGTGCTAAAGCCTAAAACAAATGTCGAAGTATGTCTCTTGAGTCTTTTTTACACTTCTTACACAAACTTGCGAGTTGTAAAGTCATTAATTTAAGTGAGCCAATCAAAGAATCAAGATTAAAACTAGAAATACGTGCATGCAACAACCCCTTGCCCACCCTTCCAATATATCTCTCGAGAATCCAATTAACAATGATAATTTTTCAAAATTCTCAAAAAGACAAATCCTCCTGACTATAACTGGAAGAGGACATGCAATAAAAAAAATCCACAAAGAATTTGGCCGCAAATAAAAAACAATCCAAACTGGAAATTATTTTATGTTTAAACTGCTTATAGTCAAATTTACGTTTAAAATTTCAATTCTGCTTTATTAAAACAAAAAGTTCGGTGAGAATAACGTTCAACGGGTTAACAAATGGTAAGATGTCCATCCTTACAATTAAGTTATTAAACAACGAATGATAGGATCAATACCCTGAATTATTTGCGGGATTATGGTAATTCGTGTCATTTTCCAATTAGACTTCTCGCTTATTTTGCCTTAAAGAACAATTGTTTTATTAGATGACCAGACTTTTTATCTTAAAAGTGCAGCATTCTCATAGATTATCAAACGGATACCAGCATTACGGACAGCTCATGATTGTATATTTTTCTGACATTTTTTTGACTTAAAAAATTGATAAATTATACGTTACCTCAAAGTTGGTTACAAAATGTCTTTAAGATCTGCTATGATAAGGATTTATGCTAAGTATTCATCCGGAAGTACAAGACTTTGGTGACTAAGATGAAAAGAATTACGAAATCGACGAAGTAAACAAAGAAAACATGAATGAATTCTGCAGTTTTATCGCTGACCAAATATCTGAAAATGCAAAACATAAAACAAAAAAAGACAAACAAACCTTGTGGAAGTTTTGTCGAAAGAAGAACGAGAAGAGGGAAGTAAAAGACGTATATTTTCCAAGGCAAAACATGAATAAAAATGAAAAATGGCGTATAAACCTGCAACTCTTGCGTATTTTCAACCAAGCATTCAGTGGCTCCTCAACACAAAGGGTTCAACGGTAAATTTACACGCAGACGACTTTAAGCTTTCTTGAGAGGTTTTAAAATCTTGATGAAACCATTACCGATCAAATACGGTAAAGGTCATCATGCACAAATCACTCTTGAAGTGCGAAAGATTAAAGCGGACAACTATTCTGCCGAAGGATAATTTGGTGACCAAAAACAAGTAGCTTTGCAGCGAGTTACCTGGTGGCTGTTTACCTTGCATTTTTGTTTCGAGCCAAAAATACATCCTAACATCTTCAATGCGGTAACATTTCATAGCGAAAAAAATCCTGATTGAGGCAATGAAATCTTTGTGTGGAAAGCGGAGAAAGCATCCAAAGACTGTCATGGCCTGGACAACACTTCTGGATGACGAGTGTTCTATCTCACAATTGACCATGAACAATTGACCATGAACGCTGTCCGGCTAAATCCTGCAAAATGTTCAAAAATAATTGTGGGGAACGCAATGAGAAACCCACAATTTCACAATAATCACTAGTTTATAATATTTATTCTCGATCACAAGGAAAGACAATCGTCACAATATCACAACCCACAGAGCACATGCACAACTCACAGTGTCAAATTATATTACAGATCACATTACCTACCTATATACTTTCGCTTTAAGCTTATTGGCTCTAACAAAATGCCGTTAAACCTAACAGTTTCAAACACACTCCCCCATGAGTCTCCCTAATGGAGGCTCATGCAATTAAAGGAAACTACTTCTCACTAACAAAACTAAGAAACTAAATAATGCTAAGTTAAGGTGTTCAATTGGCATAGATGAAACAATTAGATAGTGTACAGTTCAAGAGTTCTCTTCAGTCCCAAGGATTTTCAGTCTTTCTCTCGCTACGATTGTTGCTGTTCTCTTCGGTCTGAAAACAGGGGCGTCTACGTTCAAGGTAGTTGGTGTGGTCGTCTTGGTTACGTCACAAGATAATTCCAGCGGGTAAAGATGCTGTATTGGTCTTTCTAAGTAATCCCTCCCGGCCCGTAGCTTCACCGCTCGGATTTCGCCATCTCGACCTTCGATCAAAGTTTGAACGATACCCAAGGGCCATTTGCCTCTACTTTTTTCTAATGGGGATTTTATGATCACCACGTCCCCCACTGCCAACTGTAGCTTGGTGCCCGGGTGTTTCATGTTGTGTCGCTCTCTCAAGGCGCGAAGGTACTCCTTAGTCCACCGAGACCACATGGCTTCTTTGCACCTTCGTAAGTACTTTCCTCGCTTCCTCAGATCTGTATCTTGAAGGTAATGTGGCTCTTGTTCGGGCAACAGATTTGGACCTTGGAATAGCATGGAAGATGGTGTCAACACAGGAAGTTGAATGTCATCTTCTACGTAACAGAGAGGTCGATTATTCACCGTTATTTCTACATCCAATACGACATCACAGAGTTCAGGCCAGGTAAGCAAGCCATTCCCAATGGTTTTATGAAACGCAGATTTCACCACTCCAACAAGCCGTTCAAATTGCCCTCCCCACCATGGCGCTCTGCTTAAGTTGAAGGTCCACGAGATGTTGTGCTTCGTCAAAAGGGCATGAAGTTGTTCGTCGAATTGCGCCTTTTTTAGCCACCTTGCTGCTGCGATAAACGTTTTCCCATTGTCAGAGTAAATTTTCTTCGGACGACCACGACGAGCAATAAACCTTTTTAGGCTACGGATGAATTCACCGGTTTCTAGATTAGGCAAGACTTCCAGGAACACGCCTCGGCTGAGACTGCAGGCGTATAATACGAGATATGCTTTGCTTTCTACCTTTCCCTTTCGTCGATACTTGATGGGTCCCGCAAAATCCACTCCAATTGTCTCGAAGGCAGTTGTTCCCTCAGTTCGGGAAGTTGGAAGTAAACCAGGAGGAGGCTGGGCGTGCGCAAGGGCCTGAAATCGCTTACAGCCCCAACACCGCTTAATGACGCGTCTCGTCACTCGTCGAAGGCGTGGTACCCAATGACGCTCACGAACTTTAGCCATTGTAAGACTTACACCACCATGTAGAGTATCTTGATGCGCTTGCTCTACAAACTTCTCGGTAAATTGGCTGTCATCAGGAAGGTAGGTGGGATAAAGTCCTTGAATCCGACCGCGACATTCAAGGATTCCTTCGGAATTCGGCTGAAGATTTAGCTGTAATCGATCTTCCTCGTACTTTGGACGATTTTTCGCACGATCTTGTTCACGCAGAATCCACCATTTTAATTCTCGTTCTACTTCGTCAGTCGTAATTGGCCCGACTATCTTGGGATGTCTTCTGAAATTCTGTACCAGCCGTCTAATCCAAACACATACTCGCAAGGTAGTTCTGAGATTGCGTCTTCCCAACAACTCACCAAACTCATCAGTTTCGTCGATTGTGATGGCCATTACTTCTTTCACCATTTTTGCTTCTGCTTCCGACTCCTCACTAGCACTTGTCGCAGGATTTTGGGGCCATTGTTCAGGATGAGGCAACCACACTGGCCCTTTCCACCAAAGATTATTGTTGGAGACAGGTCCGCCACGACTACCAAGGTCAGCAGGGTTCTGTGCAGTTGGTACGTGTCTCCAGGATTTAACTTCGTGGTTCTGGATCTTCCGAACGCGATTTTCAACGAATTGGCGATACTCTCCTCCACCACAAATCCAGTGCCGGGCCACTGTACTGTCGAGCCAACAATGGACTTCTGTTACCGGAAAACCTTCAAGTGCTGCTCGCAAGTTATCGACAAGATTGACAGCCATGTGTCCAGCGACCAATTCCAATCTCGGAATGGTTAAACTTCGTTTCGCCAGTCTAGATTTCGCGGCGACAATTCCTTGGCTAACTCCAGAGGTCTGTCGAACAACAGCATAAATGGCAGCACAGACACCACGACCGCTGGCATCACCAAAGGCATGTAATTCCACCGCTTCTATTGGCTCTCTATGCGTCACTAAACTGCGTCGAACCGTGACTTTCATAGGCAGGCTCTTTTCCCATTTCTCCCATTTCTTCATCAAGGGTGAAGGAAGAGGAGCGTCCCACGCTTGTTTCGTGTCACAGGCGTCTCGGTATAGGATCTTTCCTTCAAGCGTAACAGGAGAGACCAATCCAAGTGGATCGTACACCTTTGCTAGTTTTCCGAGTATACCTCTCTTAGTAGGTTCTGCGTTCTTTTCCGGGAAGGAGGTGGTCAGCGTGTCCTTTTCGCAGTCCCATCGCAGGCCAAGTAGATTGCATTCACCACTTGTGAGCACATTTAGTTGTTGCTGAACATACGAAGGCTCCCCGTCCTCCTCGGTGATATTATCGTACATCAACTCCGGCACGTTGGAATGCCATTTATGGAGGGAAAACGCGGCGTCAGCAAATATCTTGTTCGCTTCTTCCTTAAGGTCTCGAGCATCGCTTACTGTTGCTCCACCAGAAATGAGATCGTCCACATATAGGCTACGTTCAATCTCGTTCACGGTCGTTGGACGTTCTTCTCTCCAGGATTCAAGATGCTGCTCGATTACTCCCGCCAATAAAAAAGGGGAAGGAGCCAGCCCAAACAAGGCCCTTGTGAAGCGAAGCGTCTCCACCTCTGTAGAATTAGGATGTTTCAACCAATGGAAACGAAGGGAGTCGCGCTCCCTTTCTTTAATACGCACTTGTAGGAACGCTTTACGAAGATCTCCAGCGACAGCCACGGGGTGGAATCTACCACGCACCATCACGTTCCAGAGTTTGTTTTGCAACGGTGGGCCAGGGTCTAAACATTCATTTAGCGAAGGATCTTTGTTTCCACCTCGAGCTGAGCAATCATAGACCACTCTCAATTTGGTGCTTTCGGCTTATTCACGAACGACAGCGCGATGTGGCATGTAATATTCCTTCCCCACCACTTCAAGAGGTGCCCTTTCGACTACGCCTTGTACCAACTGTTCGCGAATGATGGCATCGTACTCTTCTAGTCTTCCCATTCTGTTAAGCTTCCTAACTTGTGTCTGTAACCGTTGCAGGCTTCCATTTCGGTTCGAAGGTAGAGGAGGGTGGTTTCCCTTCCAAGGTAGGCCAGTTTCGTACCAGCCTTCAACAGGATGGCGAGAAAGCTGCTCTCGAAACTCCTCGTAAACTACTCTTTGATCACCCGAGGGCGAATCAGCTAGTCCAAGGACATCAAGGCTACACAGGCGTTCGTAATCTGAGGAGGAATTAATGGCAAGGAAACCATTTGTCCGATCAATTCCGTCTCCTGGCGCCATGATCACCCATCTGAAACGGGTCAGTTCGGCTACAGGTTCTCCTTGTCTACCAAGACGCAATTGCGTATTAGTGCGAATCTTGGCGTATTCGTTTGCTCCAAGTATCAAGTGAACTGGCAAATGGTCGTCAGGGGTCTTGTCTTCCATAACCACACTTTGTAAGTGCTGGTGTTCCTGAATAAGCTTATCATAACGTGGATTATCAAGAGTTAACAGTTCACGTTTGTTTATAACGGTTACCTTGGCATCTAGGGTGAAATCTCCTCTCAACGACTTGAGTACAAAGTCATGTTCCACTAACTTGGCTGTGGTTACGCCAAACAATGTAGTAATCTTTCGGGTACTACTCTTCACAGCTTTCGTTTTCACTAAACTCGTCAACGTCGTCGATGCGTACGAGTGACTCGCTCCACTATCGAGTAGCGCTCTAAATTTAATCCCATTAATCTTGACTACAGCGACCGGATGTACGACGGAAGTTCTACGAACACTCGTTGTCAACACTCTTTCTTCTTGTTCTTCAGAGGCTTCAGGGCAAATGGACGTATGGTGTCGTTTTTTGCATTTCTGGCACGATATCTTGCTCTTGCACGCACTCGCTGCGTGAAGACCGTTGGCACAGTTAAAACAAAGGCGTTTCTTCGCCAAAATTCGTTTCCTCTCATTTGGGGATACCACTTTGTCACACGAGCTCATCTTGTGGTCGGCACTGTTACAGTAAATGCACCGGATTTCTTGTTCTCGGGAATTTAACGCGCGTGCACTTGTCGAATCCTTCTCTTTGGTTTTCTTACTCATGCCTTTAACATTGTCGTTGGTCTCCGTCCACTTTCTCAAGGCCTCTAAAAGTTCTTTAAATGTCCAACTTCTCCAGTCACTTTGGACATGCGACACCAGTTCCGCTTTCACCGCCTCGAGCTTTTTCATCACATAATACACCGTCCCTTGAATAGTGTCTAATTTCTCGAGAGTTTCCAAACTCTGGACGTTAAATAACAACTGCTCGTAAAACCGATGTATTTTCGGAACATCTCGCTCTGTTATGCTCGGTAGCTCAATTATGCTGACTACATAAGAACCGGCGACTTTGCTGGGGTGGCCATACTTCTCTTCTAGATATTTTAATCCCCGCTTATAGCCTTCTTCAGTGAAAGGGTAAACAAACAATTGCGCGCCTAATATGAGGTTCCACCAATTCCTTCAGATGAGAAAACTTGGTGATTGGAGAAACGTTTTTGCGAATCGACCATGGCGTTGAATTGGCCCGAAAAGCGCACCCCAATCATGCGGCTTGCCATTGAACCTTGTTATGTCTAACTTCGGCAATTTTGCAGTTTTTTCCGAAAGTTCTCTCTCTTTTAGCGCGGCCTCTAGTTTCTGTTCTAGGAGTTGTTTCTTGAATTTCATTTTTTGTTCGCAACTTTGCGCTAGCTCTCGCTGCTTGGCACTTTGATCAAGTTCTTCTACAAATTTCAACAGTTTGTTTTGGACTTTGTCCGCTTCGGTAACACGCGCATCAATTTCATTTGACCATTGTTTTACATTTTCTTCCGTGTCACCTTGCCCGAATTTCGCTTCTTCAATGCTGCCTTTTAATGTAGTAATCGTACTTACGATTGTTGCGATGGATTCCTTTTGTCGTTCAACTGCAATTAACTCTCCGGTACTTAGAATTCCGTCAGTTCGCTTCAGGCGAAATTGTAGAGCCTTTAACTTGGCGTCCATCTCGGAGAGTTGTTTCTTGAGAGACATATTTCACGTGCGCATCCAGTTATACGAATAATGATCCCGTAGGAGGTGCCAGTAATGTGAGGAACGCAATGAGAAACCCACACTTTCACAATAATCACTAGTTTATAATATTTATTCTCGATCACAAGGAAAGACAATCGTCACAATATCACAACCCACAGGGCACATGCACAACTCACAGTGTCAAATTATATTACAGATCACATTACCTACCTATATACTTTCGCTTTAAGCTTATTGGCTCTAACAAAATGCCGTTAAACCTAACAGTTTCCGACATAATCGTCGTACAGAGATGAATGAACCAGAATCTTCATTCTACTTTACCAATAAACACCATCAAAATCCAGGCGGTAATATTTCTTGCAAGAAGTCCTCCCTTAGGGAAGAATGAAGTCGGAAAGCTACTTTTCAAAGCGGCTCAAAACAATTCCGTTCACAGAACTTGTACTTCAAAGCTACTCGATTCAGATTTACCTGTGATTGTGCAGCTCAGGTAAGTGGATACCAGAACGTGAAAAGTCCCAAGATTTATACTAATCGACATCTATTCAACTTCAGCGAAGAATGTCGTTTTTAATACACTTAGTCGCTTAGCAAATGTCCTGACAGCAAGCGAGTTCCCTTACGTCTTTTGTTCATATAAATCAGAAAGAACCAAGACAAAGCGTTGCAGCAAAAAGTGAACAGTTGGCAAATGCATATTCCAAGGAGCTAACTTTGAGAACTGCTCTGTCAAGTCATAAATTGTCCAGTTACTGAGGTGGCGAAACCAGCCGTAGGCACCAAGAAAGCCATTTCCTTTGCCGGTCTTAAATCATCTACTGGAGTTCAGTGTTCAAATAATGTAAACAACTTGCTAGAGATCCATACAAGGGGAAAAAAAACGAGACCAAATCGATTTGCTCCAATACGGCATCTAAGTACGGTGTGTTCAACAACATACCAGTCCCGAGCTTGCACACGACATTTTTGAGTGACCAGAACCCATGGAT
>JASJOG010000473.1:0-153208 GCA_030142905.1 Heliopora coerulea
AGACATTTTATATGATTTACAAGTGCATTTAAATTTCTTTAAGTACCAATTTTTAAAGTGCCAAATGTATGGATACTTTAAACATTATTATATCACAATACATTAGCATTTCTTTGATGTTTTTTTGTTCTATAATTATGATTACCACATAAAACACAACACAAGGACTTATTCATATTATACTTATTTTTTTGAATGCTGAATGGATAGTTTTGGTATTTTAGGGGTCTTCCCCATTTGTTTTCCATTATATATACTATATATATATATATAGTTAATTCCTTATATGATTTACAAGTGCATTTAAGTATGTTCTTTTTCCTATTGTTTGCATTTATATTCAGAATTGTAAGGTCTGTTCTCCACATTAGGATTTCTCTGGTCTCAGGGTCAAGTGCCAGCACTGCTTCTATACCAACAGTTTTTGAATATGTGGTCAAATGACATTTTCTTTCTGATATCATACCAACAGTACACTGTGTCTCCATTCTTATGTGCTAAATTCACTTGATAAGTTAAATATTTTCTGTTCTATTTTTCTTGTATCTAAATAGACAAAACACTATATTTTGAAAAGTTTATTCTCCTACCATGAAAGTCATGTTTTAACCAGCAATGCATTTCATAAGAACTAAATCAAATATACTGAAGACAAGACATTATGAGATCTTCTTCAAAGTTACATCCTGAATAGACTTTGAATAAGTTTTCTCTTAAAAAGAAGACAATGTATTAGAAACTGCTTGAACTTGACATTCTAAATGAATGTTTAAGATGAGAATTTTTCCATACTTTTTAAGGTCTAAGATGGTACAAATTAGCTTCCTTCAACTAGATACTTCACAGACTTTTCCCAACCAGAGACAAAGACAGTTCTGTGCTTCACAATATATTTCAAATCTCATTCTGATAAGAGAATTTACAAGCATAAAATAAATCTAAGGCATTCCTGCACATAACAAGTTTTTTAGCTTAAGACTTAATTCAAGTTAATATTCTCATGACTTCCATTTTCTTGGTAAACTTATCAACAGATAGGTTGAGATGGTTCTTCAAAGTTTCTTTAAAGTTAAAAACTGTTGTTTTGACATTTAGTTAATTAGGATAAATTTTACAAATTATTAGGAAATACGTTAGTTATTTTTAACCATGATATGCGGTAATGGGAAAACTTTGTTTGTGCTGTTAACTCGAAGGATGCTAGGAGACGTATGTAAAATCTTTTTTGACTTCTTTTTCTCATTTTTATCTCGCTAGTAACCGAACAAAGTGGGTTTGAGTAGTACAAAATTAAATACTAATAAGTCTATAAGCGTCAGCGTCTCTATTGTTGCGAAGAGTCCACAACAGTCAAAATAGGTTGACAGTAACCGAACGAAGCGGGAATTCATTTGGGCGAATATGGCCAAGAAATCAGATGAGATGTTCTACAAGTGTTCGACAACTGTGGCACGCAAATAAACAAAAGGGACGTAGAGTTAAGGAAGAATCCGAAGTATACAACCATGACGGACATAGAAGAAAGGGTACGAAAGCAAAAGTCGGCGAAGAAGAAGTTTGAAGATGCAGTGAAGGGTTTTTCGATCGTATTGAAAGCTAAACCAGGAATATGTCGCTTGGAAGAAGAATTAAACATTGTTTCAACAAAATACAACGCCATAAGAGATCTGCACGACGAAATAACGGAGCTGATGACTGAAGATAAAGTTAAAGAAGAAGATTTTGTCAGTCACGAGGGGTTTATTGATTCAGTAATGACTGAATACGGCGCTCTTCTTGAAGTATTGGAAAATTATCAAAAGGCAAATACGTTTGTAAACACGCCATTGTCAACAGCGAAGGAGAATTGAACTGACGGTGAGAAAGATTGTCCGAAGTCTAATTTGGAGAGGATTAAAGTACCTGAATTCTCTGGCGACATTAAAAGTTATCGAACATGGAAGAGAATATTTAGAGAATATTTATGGAAGAGAATATGGAAATTTCTTGATAAGTTATTTGGGGATGAAAAAGAATTAATCAGAATCCTCATGAACGATATTAAGACAATGTGACCTTTGAAAACAAAGGATGCAAATTCAATTCGAAGTTTCGTAGCCACAATTCGTCGATTGATACTAACAACGGAAGACGTTGGAGTTAGTGGCGAAACCCAAAGCAAGTATGTCTTCGCTGACATCTTGGCCAAGTTAATGGCGGAGGATCAAAGAGCCTACAGGCGAAGCATGATTGATACCAAAAAGGATGAAAACCTTGAATCTTTGGTCGAGTATTTGGAACAAGAAGCAAAGCTAGTGGCATCCAGTCAATCAGATCAGGAGTTACTTCACAGTGGGGATTTATCCTTTAAATATGAACAGAGACCCCCTGGGTACAGAATGTTGTCTTGTTTGTTCTCAAGTTCACGGTTTGGCTATTTGTCCAGTGTTTAAAGCAATGAAAGTGAAACAACGATGGGACATTGTAGTCCAGTCCAAAAGGTGTAAGAAGTGCTTGAAAACTGGCCACAGGCATCAGCAGTGCTCAAGAAAAGCTTGTGACATAAACAGCTGTGGACGACCTCATCACTATTTGTTGCACAAAGACAAACCTCCATCAGGATTAGACCCAAAAGCTTCTCCATTCAAATCCTTTAAGCAAGAATCGGGCAAAGAAGGGAAGTCTAACGAAGTGGGTACCATCTTGATCAATTTTTCAGGAACTGTCAAAGTTCATGGCAGCAATGGGACTGCTCTTCAAGCTATTGCCATGATCGACGGTGGTTCCAATCAGAGTTTAATTCGAAAAGAGTTTGCAGAAAAGCTGGGTTTGGTTGGTGAAACTAAAAGGATGAAGATGTATGTTGCAGGAGGAGGAGTCAAGATTGAGGAGTCAAGATTGAGGACTCAGCAGAATTTGATTTAAAGATCTCTCCATGCTTTGACGATGATATTTCATTCAACGTGACAGTCTACTCGGTCAAGAAACCATGCCAGAGAGCCAGAACTGTATCGGAGAAAGCTGTTACCCGATTTCCACACTTAGCCCATATTGTACAGGATCTGCATCTCAGTGGAGGACCAGTCGACATCTTGCTTGGAACTGATCTGCCTGAAGTTCATCATGATTTCAAAGTGTTGACAGGTAATCCTGGGGAACCAATTGCTAAGAAGAATATCTTTGGTTGGTCGGTTTTGGGTCATATTAACGAGCAGAGTTCTCTTGGAATTCATGCCATGGAAACAATCGATGAAGAGTTAACAAATCATGACATCAAGAAACTGCTGTTTCAAGACCAGGTAGAAGTCAAGCCTACGCAGTATTGTGTATGCTCTGGGAAAGACCTGCAAGAATCTGAGTTCATTCTACATGTTCAACAAATAACCACAGTTTTGGAGGATGGTCGTATTCAAGTCAGAATGCCTTGGAAGCCAGGACATCCTATTTTGCCAAACAACTGGTCTATGGCCTACGATAAAATGGTATCTAAAGAAAAGCAATTAGCAAAGAAGGGGAAATTGGAGATCTTCAACAAGGAGATAAAAGCATTGGTTGATAGAGATGTGGTCATTAAACTCCGACCTGATGCAGTAAATCCAGATGAGCCAGCTTGGTATTTGCCAATTGGGGAAGTTGAAACCCCTGACAAGTCCACAAAAGTTAGGTTAGTTTTTGACTCAGCTGCCAAAGCGAAAGGACTTTTGCTCAATGATGCTTTTGAGAAAGGACCGTGCTTCATGAATTCTCTCTTTGATGTTTTGGTTGGATGGAGAGAGGAAGAAATTGCCTTTGCAGGAGACATTGCAAAAATGCTCAACCAAGTCGCTGTCCATCCAGATGACCAAAGGTACCATAGATTTCTCTGGCGAGATGGAGATGTCCACAAAGAGCCAGATGTGTATCAATGGGTACGCCTCAGCTTTGGAGGTAAACCAGCTCCAGACCTTGCAATCCATGCCATAAATTTCCTGGCCAGAAAAGCTAAAGATGAAGCACCAGAAACAGCAAGGGTGTTGAAAGATCATGCCTATGTAGATGACATCGCAGCGTCAGAAGCAACACCAGACAAGGCCAAAGAAGTGACTTCTGGCGTAGATGCTATTCTGGCAAAAGGGAAGTTTGCGATCAAAGCTTGGCACAGCAATAATCCCAAAGGTGATCAAGCATCGAGTGAAAATTGTGAACTTACTTGGTCATCAGTGGGATAAGAAAGCTGATAGTATCTCCCTGAAGAAAGATGCCATGAAAGCAGAACTCAAACATTGTACCAAAAGAAAGGTTCTTGGTTTAGTTTCACAACTGTGGGATCCATTGGGACTGATGGCACCTACTACAATCCAATTTCGCATTCATCTCCAGAATCTTTGGGCAGTAGGCTACCAGTGGGATGAGTTACTACCCCAGGAAGAGAAGGTCAAATGGACGAAGCTTCTTAGGACGATGAACACTCTTCTTCATACTCGCCTAGAGAGATGCCTGAAACCGAAAAGCGCAATTGGGTCACCACAACTCCATGGATTTTCGGATGGAGGAGAGAAGGGGTATGGTGGTGCTATTTTTCTCCGATGGCAACTAGAAAGTGGAAAGTTTTCGTCTAGTTTTGTGGCGTCGAAAGCCCTGGTTGCACCATTGAAGAAGAAGAGCATACCGAGATTAGAACTGATGGGATGTCAGTTGTTGAGCCGTCTAACCACAGAGACGGAGAGAGAGCCTTATGGATTAAGCCTAACAAGAGATTCTGGTGCGACTCAACAACTGCCTTGTCTTGGATAAGAAGTTCCTCAGCAGAGTTTAAGTCGTTTGTCAGCACCCAAGTTGCAGAAATTCAGGAAGGTCATCCAAAAGACGTCTGGCAATACATCAGCTCTGAAGAAAATCCAGCAGACGCACTGACTCCAGGAATAGAGTCGGAGGAACTCCAGGCATAGCATCGTGGCCCGGCATTCATGAAACAGCCAGAAAGCGAATGGCCAGATTTTGAAAGTGCAATGGTGAAGAAGACCCTCAAATCGCGTCAATCTGACTCAGAGAAGGAGAATAAAGCCACGTCGAAAGTTTCAAAAGCTTTGCAACCCATGCATCATGATGCCAATGAAATATCATCGCCTGAACCTGAAGCTATGACTGCTGAGAATATCGACAACTTAGCCGCAGGAGCTACCGCGGTCACCTTTGAAAAGTTCCAAAATGAAGAAAGAGTAGTTTCGGGACTGATTGCCGAAACTAGAGAAGATACCAAAGATGTTCTTGATAGAATTTTGGCCAGATCATCCAGTTTCCGTAAAGTGAGAAGAGCGACAGCCTTGACTGTTAGGGTAATCGAAAACATTCTTCGAAAGAAGGGTATCAAAGGACCAATATCCGTTGCAGAAATCCAAGACGCAGAAAAGCGACCAATCAAGATGGTAAAAACAGGAGTAGGCATAAATCACAAGCAAGTGCAGGAACTGAGCCCGTTTCTGGATGATGACGGACTGTGGAAAGCCAGAGGACGGCTGGAAAGTGTGCGTGATTTGCCTCAAGAGATGCGAAATCCGACAATTTTGCCAAAGAACCACCGATTGGTCAAGCTATTGCTTCAGCACTATCATCAGAAATTGGGACATTGCGGGTACCAGCGATTGATGGCCGAAATTAGACAGAGATACTGGATCATTGGGCTGAGAGATTTGGCTAGATCTTTTGTCAGGGGCTGTATTCCATGCAAGATGAGTCGTAAGAGAGCATGTGAGCAACATATGGGACAACTACCAAACTACCGTGTAGAAGCCGGTAATCCAGTATTTGCCAACACCGCATTAGATCTCTTTGGTCCATTTGAAGTAAAAATTGCACGAAGAATGATCAAAGAAGCTTGGTGTTGTATCTTTACTTGTATGACGAGTAGAGCCATCCACCTAGAGCTCTGCACTGACAAGTCAACCGACACGTTCTTGATGGCCTTTAGATGATCTGTGTGCCTTAGAGGACATCCTAAGCTGGTATGGTCCGACCGAGGAACCAACTTTGTGGCAGCTCAAGAATATCTATGAGACATGGTCCACAACTGAAATGTAACCTCGCAGAGCAAGGCATCACGTTTGAATGGGTTTGGAACGTGCCGAAGGCAAGCCATGTGAATGGTGTGGTGGAGTCGCTGATCAAGTCAATTCGAAGAGCATTGGAGAATACGTGCAAGATGGCAGCGTATACAGAAGAGCAGTGGCGAACATTTCTCTCTGAAGTGACCTACCTGGTCAACTCAAGACCTCTGTACCCTGCGTCGAGCAACATCTGGGAGGAACCTCCTATCATACCCAACGATGTGATCATGGGACCAAGCTACAGAGTGGCGCAAGCAGAACCAGAAGAGTTGGTCAATCCAAGACACCTCTCTAGAAGCATCCAGAAGAGAGTGTTTCAATTCTGGCAATGTTGGTTGAAATATTTTGCTCCCAGTCTACTGGTCAGAACAAAGTGGAACAAGAAGAGAGGGAACCTTGAATTGGAGACCATGTATTGGAGATTGACACCAAACGCAAGAGAGCCGAATGGCAGATGGTACTCGTGGATGAAGTATTTCCAGGCAGCGATGGTCTTGTTCGGAAGGTGAAGATCAAGACACCAAAGGGACTGCATGAAAGACCGATAACAAAACTATGTTTGATTGCAACGCGACAAGGACTCGAAGATGGACAGTAAACTTTTAGTTAAAGAATTTTGACATCAAGTATCGTTGCTCAAACTCCATGTGGAATTTTCCGCACTGGGAGGGAGTGTTTTAACATTTAGTTAATTAGGATAAATTATACAAATTATTAGGAAATACGTCAGTTATTTTTAACCATGATATGCAGTAACGGGAGAACTTTGTTTGTGCTGTTAACTCAAAGGACGCTAGGAGACGTATGTAACACCTATTTTGACTTCTTTTTCTCATTTTTTATCTCGCTAGTAACTGAACGAAGCGGGTTTGAGTAGTACAAAATTAAATACTAATAAGTCTATGAGCGTCAGCGTCTCTATTGTTGCGAAGAGTCTACAACTGTACAGATGTTAAATATAGCAACTTATACTGCTGTTCTAACCATTAAAAAGAGTGTGTACAGCTAGCAAGCGCAGAATTGGTAGTCATTATACAGCAAGAATATGTCCAAATGTACACAGATATAACTTTTGATGTCTTTGAGATGCCAAAAAGATTTTCTACACACAAGTAGCCTATTATGTCTAGTTTATCCCCAGAAAGTTTGCAAACTATCTGAGTTGGGGACCTTCGGCAATCCCATCAGAAGTTCACCTTGGTAACGAGACCAATTAATTAGCTGCGTCAATTTTAAATTAAAAAAATCACCTCTTTAACTTTAGAAATAGTCTGTTTTCTTCTCATTTTTGGATTCAACACCCTCAAAAATACTCAGGTACCAATTTTCAGCCTTTTTGGTCAATCTGGACCTGAGATATTGAATGATTTGTAAAACGCGAAAATCCAAAATGGCCAACATATGTGCAAATTAGGGTATTTTAGCCCAAATTTCAAAACGTCGTATCATTGGAACCGTTTGGAGTTATGAGATGAAATTTTGCACTTCTGCTAGTCTCAATAGTATGTACAAATGGTGTAAATTTCAAGAAAATCTGAGAGGGTGGGTGTCATGGCTGTCCCACTTTTATATGGAATTACCCAGTACAAAAACTGCTCATCAACAGCTGAAAGGGTTACGTCTGGTGTTTCTCAGGGGTCCATTCTTGGCCCTCTCCTTTTTATTATCTTTTTCAATGATTTTCCAACGTGCCTCAAACATTCAAATGTTACCATCTATGCCGATGATATGGTGATCTACATTGCAGGGAAGGATGTAACAATATGTAGATTGACTGTGCTTGATACGATTGTGTTCGGCATTAAGCCAGACAATGTTGACACTTGATAGACATTCACCTTTACCTCATAATTGTAATTCTATATCTATATCGTATTACAATATATATATATTCTTTGTATCATGACTCGGTCCTGTGGGCTGTAACAACACGGTCCAAAAACAACAAATATATTCTTTAACTAAGGGCGTACATTTGTCTTGTCTTTACAATGGACGCATTTATCATAGAAACCCGTCTTTCATCCGATATGAAATCAATTGCAGAATGGTGTACAAAGAATGAACTTATCCTGAATACTAACCCAGGGAAAACGGAAACAATGCTCTTTGGCACTGCCAAAAATCTGTCACAACAACTGCAATCGTTAAATGAAATGTATAAAAATCAGCTGATTAATTCTACAAAAACATACAAGTAACTGGGTGTTGATATCAATTACTAACTAGAAATGAATTCTAACTTTGATTGTATTTATAAAAAAGCATGTGGGAGATTGAGATTATTAAGAAAGATAAAACATTTCCTTAATATAACAGCAACAAAGGCAATTTATCAAGCTATGGTTTTGCCGATACTCATATTAAGCAAGGCTCAAGAGGACAGACTGCTAGCATTCCACAAACGTGCACTGGAGATTATTACACTGAAATCTAACAGTGGATTGGATATCAAACGACCCTTTATTATTAATCAAATAAGAACATGTCAGTTAGTTTGACAATGCATCGTTGGAAATATCTGTTCAAATTTTAAGAACTATTTCGAGATGCAAACAAATGACAGGGCGACCAGAAACCGAGGATACCAGCTGAAAGTGCCAAAGATCAGATTGGAGTATAGCAGAGAATCATTTTATTTTATAGGACCCATGCTGTATAATAGTTTGCCTCTGAACATTCATAAAAGTGAATGCTATAGTTCATTCAACAAACTATTAACTGAATATTTTTAATAAGTTTTAACTTTTATCGACCTGCATGTTTATATTCTTAGAACTTTTTATATTTTATATCCTATGTAATTTTATATCAATATATTTATTAGCTCTTATATTTACAGGACTCACATTGATAACAATTCTTAATTGAACTGAAGTGATTATTCTGTATAAATATTTGATTAATAAATAAATAAATAAATAACCTGCAAATAAGTGCATTTAAACTAATTTGTGAATTAAATAACCACAGCCCATTCCAAATACTCCATCTCATCACTTGGTTGATAAAAATCAGATAATTGAGGTTCTCCACCAAATTCACGACCATCATATTGTACTGTTTTAATTTGTCTCAATTCATCTAAAGCTTTATTTGTTCTATTTATATCCTCATCCATAGTCTCTGTATTCTATCCTTGTTTTTAACTCCATTTTCTAACTTTTCAATAGCCAAGTTATAGTGTTTTATCTGTGATCCATAGTCTCTATGGTTTAATTTTGAAGATAAATATGCAGCTCCCGAAAAGGCCACAGCATTGAATTATCCACCAACTATTATACTGACCATTATTCCACAAATATTTAAGGGGATTGATTGGTATATATTTTTTATCCTGTACCCACTTTACTGCCATAGAAGATACAGCAATAGCAGTAGCCAACTTAACTGTTCCCTTAATTGTTTCTGGTGTACCTAGTGGCATACTAACTAATACTACGGTTAGCATAATAAGAGATGAATCATATAAATTGTTCATTAATTCTTTCTTGTTTACTAAAATATATTGTATATACTAGTATATATTTTATTTCAGTCAAACGAATCCAAATTATTGACATTTTTTTGTGAAATATTTTGTGGTTTAACCAGTTTTTCATTCTTTTTATATTCTTTCTCATATAATATAATCCAATAATAGATACCACCACTCCAGTCTGACCAAGAATATATGTATAGTTGCATTGACTTTCATCATTCAGTTTGTTTTCTTTTTCAATTTTATCATGCATCTTTTGTTCTTTGGCTTGTTTACTTATCATGGCCAATCATTTTCCAGCCTCAACACATTTGGGGTCATTTGTTTTAACAACTGATATTATCTTTGGTGAATCTTGTTTCTTTTCACTCATTAATAACATAATGTATATTTTGTTTACAGAGCATCTAACATTTATAATTTTAAACTTGATCAGTATCTTGCTTTTTAATAATTCTAAGCATCTATTTATAGATGCTTCAAATTGGTTATTAGTTGATTTACAACAAAGAATAACATTTCTAACTCTTTTTGACAAATTTATTACCTTTTGTTTCATATATAATGTTATATATTCTATTTTCTACTCTGTTGCTTATATTGGTCATATACAAACCATTTTATACAACATTTCCGTAAGAGCTTTTAATCTATATTGATCTCATGTTTTTTCATACTTTCTATTTTAATATCTGGGGGACCCTTTGGGTTTAACAAACTAGCATATTCTCACAGTTCTTGATTACTTATAACAAGTTGGTTTATTGAATCAGCACAATCACATAAACATATAGACTCTTCAGCTATTTCTTCTACTAGATAGTCAGGCACAGAGGGCAGAGATATATCATCTTTTAAATCATTTTCATTGTTATATATTTCTATATTTTTCAATTATAGTATAAAAGAGCATATCCAATAGATGGAGTTGATTTCTATTATGATAACTTTCCCACTGATATTGTTTTAAATTATCCAGTAAATAATTTTCAAATTTATGTGAACAATAAAGATTATTTTATGAGTAAATTTCTAAAAATAGATATAAATACAGATTATAATGCTGGATGGGACTTAAAAAAGACATTATCAATCGATTGTGGCAGCATGGATTGCCTCATATGCTTGTGGTATATCTATACAGCATTTAATTTCCAGGGAGGATGTGCCAAAGCAAATTACCTCTCTTATGAGATTTCATATATATTTCATGATTAGAAGATTCATGAGAAAATTTGAAGTTATGAACAATACTCAAATAAGTAGTTTATAGAGAGAGTATAATGCATCTTTTCTTAAGGATCATATTCCAAAATTGACATGGCAGGAACTCCTCCATATAGAAGATCCCAATCATGGTGTCACAAAAGAGAAGCAATGGTTTGCAACTATCAAGTGAATAAATTGAAGCCTATTTATATTGTATTCTGGGTGCTCAATCTAGATTAAGACAGTCTGTTATAAGCAATAGAGGTTCATCACTAAAAACTCAAAACATTTTCCAGCAGATTTTTGAAGATTCTGTCATTAACTATGATACTAGCACTTGGATAAACAATATGAATAGAGCAATACAAAGTACAAATGTAGTTCTATGTTTGGCTATATCGCCATCATTATAGTTAATTCCAAGCAATTTAATAATTCTTAAGAACCTCATTATGGGGTTTAATAATGAAGTGAAATTCGGAGCAAATGCTTAGTTGAATTATTTTGCTAGTATTAGTCAAAATCAACCAAAAAATGTTATCGAGATCAAGCACCATCACATGATAATCAACAAAAAACTATTAATAATAATAATGATTTATTTATCACGTTAGTAATATCTACAATTTGTGGGTCTTTAATAAGTAATTATTTTGTAAATATAAAAAATGAGTTTATTCTATTATTATGAAGATAAGGCAGATAAGGTTGAGGAGTTAAAGAAATATCTTCCCCTAAAAGGTGGACAGATGAGCAGAAATATCAATATGAAACTCAATAGTTTAAAAAACATTCCAGCCCTGGTTGATAAGGATGCTGTAAGTAAACTATATTTATCAACATTTACTAATAGCTACATTCACAGTAATCTAATAGAGACTTTGATTTGGGAGTACTACACTGAGAAAGGCGAATGTATGTATAGACTAAAATCTGCTTCATGAACAGATCTTAATTTTGGTAGTGGACAAAAGGTATACTAAATGCATTTCAAAATAATGATTTGAATAAACCAATTCTATCCACAGACAATGAACAAGCAAACAAGTGGTATTTTTTGAAATTTAATGGAAATCATAGAATCTTAAGCGATATAAACTTGAACACTATTTCTGGGCAATCAAATGTATGTAATGTTTTTGTTTATAGATTGAAAGCTAATGATGCTAGCAACTATTGGACTTGTAATGGATTGATGGGAAATGATAATGGTTGATACAAGTTTATATCATTTCTACCCATGACAGACCTTGTAATAAGTTACGAGGGTGATTATTTAACAGTTGGCCCTATAAATAATGTAAAAAAGATTGCCGATTATAAGAATAAAGCAAACTGTGGTGAACTAAACAAATGGATATGTGTATTGTAATGGTCCAAAATTAACTAATTTCACTTCTTATAACAGTCAGCTGAACCAAAATGTTGTCTGGGGATCTTAATCCATCTCAAGTCGCTCCTCTGAAAGATGATATTGCACTCTTTTTATTATATCGAAACAGAATGAGTGAACATGAGATACTTCTTCTGTCAGAATTGGTATAAAATCGATCATGAATCAATAAATCTATAAAACAATAAATTTATAATATATATGTTAATATATATGGAACCAATGATCTTACTGAGGATGAGGTAGAGAAGCTAAAAAGATTTGTTCCGTTTCTATCATAGATTAATGGTCTGTTATAGAAGATTAAAGAAACATATTGCTTTCATTAAATATGACATTGATATCATTGACTGCTACATGCACCATTTTAACACCTTTCACAAATTTCTTCACTCTATGTATAACAGCTGGGGGTATACTAATTCAAGGATATATATCTGAAAAGATTGAATCTTCCAAGTTTGCATATAAATCTTATGAAACTGTTTTATCCGATTCAGATCTTACTTAAGAGGGTTATCATATAACGAAAATATTAGACAAAATAATTGACCTATGTCAACCTATAAGTAAAAAAGGATAAAAAAAATACAGGAAATTATATGAATATTAATATATATGTCAGATGAAATCGAATTAAATGATTTGGATAATCCTGAACTTGAGGAAAACAAAGGAGGAAACAGATTTTGGAGTTAGTTACTCACCGATATTTGATGATAACAATCAAGTAGATTTCAGTAATTTGGATAAAAAATCATCAAATACGGTTAGTAAAAAATATTTTGGAAATAGATACAATGAGGTTAACAGTTATTTAAATATCTCTAAACAACTACCTGAGTATAGAGATCCTGCATTTATAAAATTTCTATTTGAAAAAAAAAAAACACTTTCTGAATCAGGATATGAAACAAATTATGAAATATATAATAAACAGCAGGAGGGTGATACAACATGGTTTGATACTGTTAAATATAAATCTGATAATGGACAATTTACAGATGAAGATTGGACAAAGGTCAGATACGATATGGATGACTTTCTGAAAAATTCAGAAAAATTGAATTAAACAAAATAATGAAACAATCAGGTATTATGACTGCAGTGGGATTATTTTTAATAGCATTAATTATGGGTCCAGCATTAAGTTTAAAGAAGGCTGGAAATGAACTTGTTGAACCACCCAAAAAAGGCATTAAAATTAAAACCATCTATTCCTGTTAAGAGGTCAGAACCATGGAAAGAAATTGAAAATATTGCTAAAAAAACATCAGGTGGAATTTTATATTTTATAAGAGACCATATATATTTAATTATAGGCGGTTTAATATTATATCTTGGAACCATAAAATAAAATATACATTATAATATATAAATTTTGACAGAAAAGAGTAACCCCTGATTACAGGAGATAGAACAAGACATCTTGTTACATTTAATCCATCAAGTGCTAATCCTGGTGAACAGCTACATATTTGAGTTCCATGGTTGTCAAGAAATGATTGCCTTGTTCCAGACAGTTTACATCTGGTGTTTGATTTAAAAGTTGGAAACACAAAAAATCTGCCTGAACTATTACAATTGAGACTTGAGATAAAATATGCAGGGGAGGTAGTTTATGATAACTCCAACAAAAGTATTTTCAAAATATTCAAGGATAAATGGTTATCCAAGTCTGAGAGAGATGATCTAGTCAAATATGATATTGGTAGTCAGAACTGGTGAAAGTTGATAGTGGAGCCAGTTCTGGATCTGTAGAAAAGGTTCAAGATAAATTGTTTGATATTTTTGGAACTACACTGAGAATTAAACTTTCTAAAATTCTTGGAAATATTGGCTTGTTTGTTCCTCAATCTTGAATACACTATTACTGTACCTTCTAGTTCAGATGTATTAGTGACCCAATCTGGACAATCATCCACGAAATATACTCTTGAAAATCTATATCTTGAATGATAAACTTGCAAATGAAATTACAGATAGCTTTCTTAATGGTCAATCTATTCCGTATGAACATGTTAGTATGTTTCATGGCCAAAATTGTCTACAATGCTGAATATTAATGTTAATGTACCCAGAAAGAGTATGAAGAGTGTTGTCTTTTTGTTTAAGGATGACAGTGCTGACAGTGAAAGTTTCCCATATCCGAATTTGAAAACAGTTAAAATCTCAAGAGGGAAAACCCAACCAAGCTTATAGCAGAGATCTCACAAAAAAATAGATTATATAAAAAGGTTCATTGTTTATTTTTAAATAAGATGAAATTTGATCAAAACATAACAGTGCATTATTTCTTCAAAGACAGCTACTGTGTAACAATCGATCTGTGATCTAATGAGGATAATTAAAACGTTTATGGATCTGGAAGAAAAGTGGTTTACACACAAAGCGGTATTCTTTTAGAATTGACAAAAAGTGCAGCTACTACGAAAGATCATACTCTGTACATGTTCATTGTGTCTGATGGTTTGGTAAACTTCATTAAAAATGATTTGAAAAGTATTCAATACTAAATTAATTAATTAATTAAATTATACAGTATATTATATTGAACAGCCATTTAATATGCTTATTGTGGGAATGCCTTCTTGTGGCAAAACAACTAACTTTTAAATGTCAGAGAAAGACTACAAAAATTATTTCAATCATATAATCCTGATATACCCAACCAAGAACGGAAATATATAAACAATCCTGATTTTATAGCCATTCAATGTGAACAAGATAAGGTTGATGTTATATTAAATCATGTTTCTCACCCATATAGGGAAACTAATTCAGTTATAATAATAGATAATTGTGCATATTCACAAGATTTAAAAAAATCGTGTATCAGAACTAGTTAGATTAGCATTTAGCACCAGGCATTTTAATCTTTCAACAATTGTTATAACACAACAAATGACTTCAGTAGCAAAGCCATATTGTGAAAATATTAGTAGATTGGTTACCTTTTATAACCCACATCACAATGATATGAAATCAATCATGGATGATTATCTCCGTGGATTAAGTAATGATGAAATGAAAAGCATAATTAATAATTTAAAAAACAATAAGTATGTGAGATTAGAGATAAATTTGAGGCATCCTTATGGCTACAACATAGTTATTCTGCAAATTAAATAAAATATTTTGTATTATATATATGGTAAAATAGAAGAAAATATTGGAGCTGTTTGATGCTCAACCCATATGAATGATAATTTGACCTCAACTGAAATATCATGAGTTTGTATCATAAGATTGTAACAAGAATAAAATTTCATTGTATGGGTGGGAAATTTTAGCAGTCCTGCATGTGTAGTCAAATGCTACTCTTTTAAAACGAATAAAAATCGCAAAGTGATTCATGTAAAAGGATTTAGTTTAGAAGGTGCTGCTAAAACTAAATTTTCATTGATAATAATCAACATAATATAGAGGTTGATTATAAAGAAGTAATAAAATGGAACATTCAATAAGTGATGTTATACAGAAACAGAAACAAAAAAGTTCCAATTCACTTTTGACAAATGAGTTGTGTTAGACGATTTTACAACAGTACTGTTTGGTTTTGTTTCAGACAAATGATATTTATGACGTTACAATTCCATTTCAACACCCATTTATTATGACTGTTTGTGGTCCAAGTCAATGTCGAGAAATTATTGGATATATTGCATAATTGAAAACACAGAGAGAATGATTTTGCCAGCACCAGACAGATCGTCTACTTGCATGGGACTGATTATCAATCAATTTACAATGACATGAATAAAAAGATGGGAATATTAGAATCACTGACATGTATCGCATGTGAGAAAGACATCCTTTCTTTGAACAAAATTACAGAATTGCTTGGGGGAAGCATGCTTCTTATTTTGGATGACTTGATGCTGGTCACAACAAAATCACATGAAAATTTGTGGAAATTGAATAGCTTAGCCATAAGAGATTGTCAGGATGTTTTGAATGGTAAAGGGAAATTAAGACAAGTGAAGAGTAACAGTAAGAACATGGTGATGTTTGACAATAAAGACAACCAGCAAAATTGGCATTTGATTTTTCACAACAGAAAAATAAACCAACAAGCTGATGTTTTCAAGGATGCTTATAATTATTTAGTACTTGATAATGACCCAAAGAACCCTGACAATACAAGAATAAAGAGTGTATTCATGATAATTTATTTAATTTTCATTTTAACAGAATTTACATTCAATAAAAGCTTTATTGGATTGTTACATTTTTCACAATCAGTTTCTTTAATCTTTCTTGTAAAAATAAATAATTTTCAATTAAGTAATATAACATTTTTAGCTTGACATTTCAGATACAAATAATACAAACACCATGCTCCACAGCTGAATGTGAGTCCAGACTGAACAGGTTTCTTTCAATTATGAAATTATAGTTTTCATCGAGTCAATATTCTCTTTTGTAATATTCTGGCTTTTTACAAAAACTGTCGAAAAATATAGTTCATTGTTCGATTTGAATAAAGCGACCCAATGTTGCCCCTTTCTTTTCTGTTCACTGGTGCTCCAAATCCAACAACACATTTTCTTCTCATTCTCATACATTGGTTTGACATTGACTTGACATTGGCTGGAAAGGCACCCAAAAAATACTGGTTCAGTTGAGGCATGCTTGCTGCCCAATCATCGAAATTTGAAAAAAAACAAGTTTCATTTTTTATCATTTCAATAGGGCCTCATCCTGAATCTATTTCTGTAGCTGGGTACAGGGATTCTACTGTTTTGCAGTATGCTTGTTAGTGAGGGTGAAAGGGTGGTGGATGTTGACAGGGTATTTGACATGTCTGAGGCTAAATACCTTTGCATATTTGAAGATTCTTTATTAATGATGCAGGCATATTTAACTTTTTCAATTCTCTTAAAACACTTTTAAATTTGTTTTCTATTAGACAATATAAACTGGGTCTTGATATGTTTTACCCAAAATCGTAAATGTCACTGTAGTTCACATTCAAGCTGACCACCAGAAAATTTTAATTCGTTTGTTTTCTTTATGCCCTTTTTTTGAAAAAATTAATTAAATTCATTTCCCTAACTGTTAGATCGTCTAGTCCCACATTTCATAATTTTGTTCTGTACTCCTCCTTTTTTTAAATAATTGATTAATTCTCCATCTTTACTTGCAGCATTGGCATTGCATGTTGATTTGAAGTTTGCCTTACTTCAAAGTACATCCATTAAATCTGGATTTTTCAATTCATCTGCAGTATTGTTCTTCTCGATTTGATTCGACAACAGCTCCAATATTTTATTTAATTTTCCCACACCAACCAAGTCAAGTTTTTTTCAAATCAGTGTTCATTAGCTTTATAATTTTGAACTAAAATAATTTTCTCATCTTTTGTTTTAAATTTAGCTTTGCTTAACTTCCTTATATAAAAAGCATTAGAATCTGCTATATGTACAGGTATTTGTTTATAATTCCTTTGCATATTTTTCAGACTTTTCATAAAACTTACTCTTTGTGCAAGTAGTCAAGTAATTGAGACATGAAGTTCATTTTTTTCTTTCTTTTTTCAAAAGACATTGAATTAAATCAAGAACAATGGCATGTATTGCATCATGATCACTGCCATTTTCAACACCATTGAAATCATCATCATATTCATATCTGTCATAAACACTGCAATGTTCTGATTGTTTACTTTCCACATTTGAAGTATCTCAATCACTTATTTTTTTTGTTTTCTTTTAGTGCTTGCTGCAAAATTATCAGCACCATCCTCAGCAACACCACTGTTTTCAATTTCTTCATCTGTAAACTCCATTATTTATCTTTTTAATTTTTAAAAGGTCTTCTTATAATGATAACCTTCTTTCAATATGGCATAAAAGAAGATGGTAATATTTTTACTATAGTTGTTTTTTTTTTTAACTCTTTGATGGCATCGTTTTAGTAAGTGTACATCATGTATGGGACTTGGTCTATTTGTATGTGGAGTTCATTTCTAAATTCACCTATATAGAAAATTGTAACATATTATTTTTCCTGAAAAGCATCTCAACTTTTAACGTACCAGTCGGGTTTGAAGTACATGGAGATTCCCATCTTCTGTTGCAGTTAAATCCATGCTGATGATTGCAAAATCTCTAATGTAATCAGCATAATTAATTGGCATTTGTTCATGTTTTCAACGAAGGGTATGACATAGTGCAATATGAGTTTCTTGTGACCAGTTGATGGTCCTTCCGACTTTTTTCCCATTAATTGAAGCTTGAAAATTTGAAATGCATTCCCACTGTAATCTTAATGTATTATGTTTAACATCCCCATTAAAATTGTCTTGACAAACAACAAAACAAAAGAGACGATATGGTACTGATCCTGTAAAGATGTTGGTTTGTTGTATTCATGTAATAACTTTTTGTTACAGTACAGAATTGTGTGATATAATATTTAGCAGTATCTCCATCCTTTGTTCTAATTGTGTTTAAAGCTTTTTTCATCATCTCGTTCAGTTCAACATATATTAGTAAAAGTTTAAACTCTGAAATGTTAACGTTCAAGCATTAAAATTTGAATTTCCACCACCTCCTTTGTCAATCATAAAAACTACTCAATTAGGTGCTCTTTCCAATTATAATTCATCACTGAAAAGGGGTTTTGTGATCCAGAAAACAATGCAACTCGCCTTCTCCATCCAAGATTTGCAGCAGCAGCATTCATATCATCCATGGTATCAAATTGACCTGCAGTATCCAAAATACTGCAGTTATTTTTTTCAATATCTTTTTTCTTCACAAATGGAATCTCTTGTTAGTGATTTGAGGTAGTTTGTGTGTACATTATGCAAGTCAGCTATTTAAAGCAGCACACCCTCAATTTCTGCAGACATCTGTGACCACCATAACTGAAGTGGCCGTGGTAAAATGTGAAATTTCGAGTCCACATGCACATCAGCATTATGGTACTGTATTTTTATCTTGGCAAAAAAATAACAATCATTAAAATCAATAACTGATCCTGTCATTTTACCTTTATAAAATGTGTAATGATATGCAGTAGCACTTGTTTTGTGGTGAACGTTCATCATAAATACGGTCTTTAAAAATGTTATTATAAGGAATGGGTTCAAAAATAGCCATGGAGCCCACAAATAATTCATCATGGACCTCAACTTCTTGTTGATCGTCCTCATTAATTTTTTTGTTTTCTACTTTTTATTTCAGAGAGTTCAATACCATGTTTTGAAACAATGCTTGAGGAAAATTAAAATACCAAAATTAAATTATGATAAAAGTGATTGAATGAGTTTTTTATGTTGTGAAATTGCCTTATTTCTTTTCTCATGAGGTGGATGTATTTCTTCAACAGGAAGACTGGTATTGTGTGGTGTCCCCAACCATGTTTGTTTTTTTTTGATTACATAGTTGTTCCTTCCCACACTTTTTCCTCTTAACATATCTTTGTAATCTTTAACATTGTTAAAAATGTTGAAATAAAATGTAATTTGTTCACTGTTTTTGACTTCTGGATAATTATTATAAATTAAAAAAGATTCCAATATTTCTTGTGCATGATTGAGATCCATAAACATTAATGATGGTAAGATTTGCTTTCCTGATTTATTTATACTTTCAATAACATTTCTCTCATTGATGGATGAAAACAAGTGTTTTTTTTTTTTATAAAATAAACTGTAGTGTTGTTCTATTGTTAATAATTTGAGCAGACGAAGAAGAAGAAGGACCAATGATCTTGCCTTTTTTTTAAATAATGAAAAATACACATTGTTCAATTTGATGGCTTTGAACTTTGCAAAAGCTCTGAGCTAGTTTTGTCCATTGGTTCATTAAAAATGATGAAATTCGATATGAAACAATTTTCATCCGCCTCTTCTCTTCCCTTAAACTCAACTTGAACATGGTCAATATTTATTTCAAATGTCAACAGGAATAAACCTCCTCCTTGTTTTCTTGAGTATTTTATTCTCCTTTTGAATGATTTTTTCCAAATCTTATGGATCTATTTTTGCATCAATAATCAATTTTCTCAAATCAAGCTGGACCAATTTATTCTCGGTGTTTTTCACTTGAATATCAATTTCATTATGGTAGCCTGCTTGTAAACTTTGAACGTGATTTGTCAGGGAACATATCCCCATGAAACGGGAACCGTCAGCAACAGTTTTCTTATTTCTGTTCTGAAATGGATTGGTTCAATCTGATCACAATATACATACAAAAATATCAAGCTGTCACTTTTGTCCGGCAAATGGTCTGCAACAGCAAACCCATCGTCAAAATCTAATTTCTTCCCATCGGTTGTTTGAGTGAAAACTAATTCTTCCCTTTCCAAAACTGACATGAACACTAAATTTCAATGACAGTACAACTTTAATTTCAATATCTGCTTTTTTCTCCTTGTTTACCCATGACTGAGAAACCATTTGATATGTTTTCAAATCCTCCCCATACTCCCGGTCTGTTTGTTTTAAAGTGTCCAATACTCATAATAAAATTTGTAGTTGACATAAACCACTTAATTTTTTTTCAATTTAAAAATAATATTAAATTGCTCCATTTTCACATTGTGTTACATATTTCTTTGATTGAATAAAGACTGTGGAATGTGTGTTTTTCTCAAATCCAATTGCAGTTAAGAGTCAATTTCATTTGAACTAGCATTAATTTTTTAGTGAAACCAACCGTCATCACTATTTTCTGCATTTGGAATTGTCCATGGATAATAAAACTTGTCAATCAATTCATCCACAGGCATATCCAATGGCATTAGAAAATTATTAATTTTATTTTCAAAAAGCAAATTGTTCCAATGACTAAATTTTGGAATGTTTGTTTCTTCTCTTCTTCTTCTTGTTCTTTTTTCACTCCTTTCATTTAATTTATGTGTTGTAGTTGTGCTTGTGATTGATAACTATCACATATCTTTCAAAATTTGGGTTGTCACTGTCCATCACATGTGGTAGTGGTTCTTTTCCAAATCTCATCTTCTCCATTCTATATATTCTATTCATACTTTTTGCAATTCTTCTTTATAGAAAATTCCACTTCCTTCAATTGATTTATACATGCTGTAGTTGTGCAAGTAGTGATGTGTGTTCATGGTCGATAACTATATTTTCGAGTCAATTCTTTCACATATCTCTCAAAATTTGGCCTGTTGACCATCACATGTGGTAGTTATTTTTCCCGTTCTAGTATACTATTCCTCATCTTCTCCATTCTATGCCTTTTTGCAATTCTTCTTCATAGAAAATCCTTCTTATCTTTTCCCCATCACTATTAACCAGTTTGTCTGTAATGAGGTTTCTGACACACTTTATGTATGGTAGAAATTTCATCGATTCACTGATGTAGACTAGATTTTTCAAAGATGGAATTTTTCACTCTTGACAGTTGTACTTGCATTCCTTTTTCATTAATTGCATATAGGGCTTATACAACATTATTGCTGATTTACCTCATCTTTTTGATAGATGTCATGTGGTGTCATTCCCAAAAGAGTAAAATGTGGTGATTTATTGTACCTAGCCAAAATTAATTCCATGTATTTAGAATAATTAAATCGCTACGAGGCTGTTAAGATACGACCTACCATTTTTTAATTCTTGAATCAAACACTCAACAATTGATGTTTTTATTTCACAATCGTAAGTATGGAATATATCAAGTTCATATTTTTCAGCCAACTTTGTATGAATCCCTTGAAATTCTTTTCCTTCACCACTTTGCAAGCAAGTTGGAGCACCTTTCATAAAAATTTGTTCAAACTTGTTAGCAACATTTTTTGCCTTGATGTTTTTCAAAAGTTTCACACAGGCATAATGTGAATAAATATCAATCATGACCAGCCAATATTGATATTGAAAATTATAGCCTTTAATATTGGTCATGTACAGTACATCTATCTGTAAGTATTTATATATATTTTTTTATCATGAAATTTATTAAAATCTAATTGTTCCCTTGTCAAAGTCACTCCTTTTAACAGTCTTGAATAACTTCCTCCGAAATTTCTTCTCTTTTTATTTTCATTCCTTAATATAGAATCTCAGCAAGAAAATAACAATAAAAGAGTCAATTAGACATACAGAAGATGATGACCGGTCCCCAAGTATGCATAGGATCAGAAATATATTGAAGAAGAGGAGGAGGATCATAATCAGCAGGTTGAGAGATAATTTAAACTCATCATCAGTTCTTAATTTGCAAAGAATATCATTAATATTTTTTCCAGTATTTCCATGAATGAACTAATGATTAACAAATGTTTTTTTCACAAGTTACAGTTTCTATATCAATCAATGGGTCCAACTTCTGGAAATATTTCTTATTTTCCAAAATACAGTCTTTAAACAAAACATTTTTATGACCTTTATTCTCATATGCTTTCATATAATTACATAGAATACTAAAAAAATCCATGTCTTTCAACACAAATTCTTTGCTTGCATTTTCTGGTTCTTTCTTGATTGAAATTTCTTTCAATTCCATGTCATAATTGTTGTCACTTGCCAACTCTTCAATTTTCCTTTTTTTACTCACAGAAGAGCGGAAGTTTGCACTTTCACAGCTTTGACATTGTCATCCATGCAATGATGTTTTGCTTCTTTTAAATATTTTCACAAACCTTCCATGATACTTGAAATTTGGTTGATTTTTTTTCAACATAAGCCAAATTCAAAACCAGACCATGTGACTTCATCTTCACCATTTTTTATATTTTTTGAAGTAATGAGCATGGATGAAACCACAGCAATGTTACAATCAAAAACATGCTCATCAGTGGGTAATTTCTTGTACCCATTGTGGTAATGGATTTGAAGGCAACCACCATAGTCTTTATTTGATGAAATTACCAATCTTGACCATGGATCTTTTTTCTGTATGGATGACATTCTGGTTGTGTCATAACAACAAAAAACTGTTCAGGTGACTTCTTGGATATGCTAACCATGCTATTACAGTGTATACTAAGTCATGCATTTAATAGCACCATGACTTCATTGAAGGTTCAAAAACCAACAAATTTACCTGCCAAATCACTATATTGTATGAGTTCAGTAAGATATTGAAGCCCAACACTTAAATACCTTAATTTTCTTATTCAATTTGTCAAATGTGAAAGACAGAAAATAATAAAAGGAACCTGGTTAAGTCATCGATGATGATGATGATGATGAACGACAAAAATCTAGGAATTTTCTTGCGATTTTATATCTTTGCTTCATACCATATATGGTCACAAAATATTTTTTTGTTTTGACTTGGAATGCAATTAATATAATCTTATTAATCCACTCACCCACCATGCAAAGCGTGGTGACTTGGGAGAAAAATTTTTGGTTTGTGTATGTATCTTTCTATATACATATACACACACACACACACACACATATATATATAGGTATATATCCATGGATTCCAGTCACCCAAAAATGCCATCTGCAAGCTTGGGGACTGGTATGTTGTTGAACAAACCATACTTAGGTACCACATTGAAGCAAATCGATTTGGTCTTGTTCTTTTTTCACTTGTATGGATTTGTCGCAGGTTGTGTATATTATTTGAACACTGAAGCCAGTAAATGATTTAAGACCGGCAAAGGAAATGGCTTTCTTCGTTTTTGAGGGCCATCTCAGTAACTGGATAATTTATGACTTGAAAGAGCAGTTCTCAAAGTTAGCTCCTTGGAATATGCATTTGCCAACATGACATTCTTCACTGAAGTTGAATAGATGCTGACTTGTATAAATCTTGGGACTTTTCATGTTCTGGTAACCACTTACCTGAGCTACACAATCACAGGTATGTCTGAATCAAGTAGCTTTGAAATACAAGTTCTGCAAACGGAATTGTTTTGAGCAGCTTTCAAAAGTAGCTTCTCGACTTCAGTCTTCCCTAAGGGAAACTTCTTGTACCAAATATTATCGCTTTGATTTTGCTGGTGTTTATTGATAAAGTAGAATGAAGATTGTGGTTCATTCATCTCTGTAGGATGATTACTTTTGAACATTTTGCAGTAATTAACTGGACAGCATTCATGGTAAATCATTTGAGAAGTGGGGTAGCACATGCATTGTCCAGAAGAGTTGTCCAGACCATGACAGTCTTTTGAAGTTTTCTCCACCTCAATCAGGATTTTTTCCCTATGAAATGTCCCACTGAAGACGTTAGGATGTATTTTTGGCTTGAAACAAAAATGCAAGGTAAACAGCCACCAGGAAACTCGCTGCAAAGCTACTTGGGTTTTGGTCACCAAATTATCCTTCAGGAAAACACTTGTCCGCTTCAGTCTTTCTCACTTTGAGAGTGATTTGTGCATGATGACCTTCACCATATTCGACCAGTAATGCTTTTATCTGTATTTTAAAACCTCACCAAATTATCCTTCAGGAAAACACTTGTCCGCTTCAGTCTTTCTCACTTTGAGAGTGATTTGTGCATGATGACCTTCACCATATTCGACCAGTAATGCTTTTATCTGTATTTTAAAACCTCTCAAGAAAGTTTAAAGTCGTCTATGTGTAAATTTACCATCAAACCATTTGTATTGAGGTGCCACTGGGTGCTTAGTTGAAAATATGAAATAGTTTCAGGTTTGTATGCCATTTTTTTTTTTTTTTTACCATGGAAAAAGCATGTCTTTTACTTCCCTCTACAAAACTTGCACAAGGTTTGCTTGTCATATTTTGTTTTGTTTTGAATTTTCCGATTTCTATAGAATTTATGATTTTTTTTAAGACAAAAAATATCAAAAATAAATTTTCATTCACGAGCTGTCTGTGATGCCCATATCTGAGTGGTAACCTTTGAGAATGATCCAATTCTAAGATGGAAAGCCTGGCTATCTAACAAAAAATCTTTCTTTAAAGTAAAATGAGTGAAAAGTTTGATTGGGAAATGACTCGAAATATCTCAAGATAACAATTAATGCAGAGTCTTGCTATGATCATCTATTGATAAGCAGTAGAATTGTCATAATGGGTCTCTTATCATTTATTAAACTGTTAAAGGTTATTCTCACCAAACGTTTTGTTTTAATAAAACAGAATAGAAATTTTAAACATAAATATGATGACAAGCACCTCAAATGTAAAATAATTTCCAGTTTGGGTTGTTAATATTTGTGGCCAAATATTGTGTTTTCTTTATTGCATTACCTCTCTTCCAGTTATAGTAAGGACGATTTGTCTCTTTGACAACTTTGAAAAATTATAAATATCACTTGGATTCTCAAGAGATGTATTGGAAGGGTGGGCAAAGGTTTGTTGCATACATGTATTTCTAGTATTATTTTTTTTATTTCCTCTCTTTCTCCCATTTTTGTAAAAATAAGTAATGGGTTGAATCATATCCAAATGAAAATAACAAACCCTTTCATTTGCTGCCCCTCCAAATAGGGAAACCTAATTTTACAAGAAGATTCCCATAAAATAGATTGGGTATAATTCACTTCATCCAGTATATAACCACTCATATTTTCCATTTCACTGCACCTTCCAAGAGATAAAATAATTTCAATAATTAATTTTCAAATATCTGTCTCCCATCAAAACATGTTTATACATTTTCGATTCTCCACAACATCTTGTAATCTATTTTTATCATATATCAGGAAACTGTCAAAATCTCTCACGATTATTTTCAGGAGTTGACAAGTTCTTCTCATAGTAGATTCATCAATGCTCCCAGAAAGGTTGCAGTCACAACATGAATGTGCAAATTCACACATGAAAATTATAAAACTCTCCGCAACTTATGAACCCATGCAAAGTTTCAGAAAATAAAGGAGCATTCAATAGAGACCAAACTTCTTGATACACCCCATATTTTATCATGTAAAGGCGAAATTCATCTTCAAACACCGCTATCAAAATCCTATGCAACTCAGGTTAAGAATTACTTCATGCATACTCCAAGTTGACATTGAAGTCAATAGAAAAATTTGGAAATCTAGTACGGACTTTGTCACGTGATCATGCCATGTTTGGCATGATGTAAAATCAGTGCTTTGGAACACCCCAGTATGAAATGTACTAGAGTTTACTTTATAAAAATCAGGAAGAAATATACTTTGTTTAATATTGACCATGACTTTAATATCCTTTTCCATCATAATATTCAACCTACAACAAAATTTCACATGTGAAATGTAAGAACTATTATACTGATAATATATTCTAAACACCTATTGAATGGGTAAAAAATGTCCCTCATTGAATTCAATCATAGCACCACAAACAAAACATCCAACCATTGATGCCTTCATCAAGTGAACAGGTTTGAATTCATGAAGGTGGATGCAGGTCGAATATAAATTCCATAAACCAGAGTGATAGGGTGAATGTATAAGCACTCCTCTCAGGCCTCATAGAATCAACTTAAAAACATTGAAATATAAAAAAATGCAACAATTTATTCAAAATATTAGTGGAAAATAAAACAACTTCAAAACAGCTGCAATAAGTAACCTTTTTAAACAACTCACCATCTCTCAAATTTTTATCATTGCAAACCAAAGGTGGAACTCCATATTTTGGACAATCAAAATATCCCAACTCCACACTAGATAATTTCAATTGTATGCACAAACATTGTTCAAAATTACCCCTTTATACCTTACTTTTTCTAAAATGAATCATTTTGCTTTGTCATTTAGTTTCTGAAATAACAAAGGTCTATTTTCTTCTTTTACAAACTGATGTTTGCTGTCTTTCGCACTCTTCTTGATCATGGAAGGAGGAGGAAGAAGAATAACCTTCAAGCTTTGTCTCCTCATGAACCCTGTTATTTTCAACTTTCTTATACGAATGAGCAAGACTGGTTCTAAAATTTCTTTGATTACCAGCTCCTCCTCATTCTTCTTCTACTGTGATGCCATAAATTTCATTCTCTACAATCGTTTTTCCAATACCCAAACCGGTAGACTTTACATATTCATTCAAGGTCAACAATTTCTATCCACGAATGCTGATATAAAAATAACACTTGTCAATCACAGAAAAGCATTATATGGAAACGATTCATATTTTCTCCAATGGTTTTTCTCTTTAAAAAAACCAATCACCTTGTTTGTATTTTTTCAAAAAGTTATGACAAAATTATCTTAACATTCCAAAAATACCAGATGTAAACAAAATTATATAGAGGTTTGCAATTTGAAAACATTTTTTAAAAAATCCACCAAGAAGTGAAAATAGAAGATTATCAGATGTCCGTTTGGTTCTCGTATAAACCCAAAAGATTTGTACCATATCTGTATGCTAATAGACAAATATAAATATATCCATTTGTGTTCAGGACTTGATTGGAAATTGGTTAATCTACTAACATATAGAATGTTGCATTGTAAGATGGCGAACTGCACATCCATTTGATATGTCAAATGAAAAACAACAACAACACTGACAACAGATTATAACAACTATTTTCAAGTAAAAAAGAAGGGATGAAAGAAAGGGTATTCATTATTCTTTCTCAATAATATTGCAATATGTGTAACCAAAGACAACCACAAGCTAAAAACTTCTCAATTACCATGTGCATGGCAATTCAACTGGTATTTATTGGTTGGAACAAAATGCCACAATCCCTACCATCAATTCAAATTGTTCCTTGACATGATCTTCCAATACAGATTCAAGTGCCAAGATAAAAATTATGATGCATTCAAAGACACTGTTCAAGAAGCAAAAGAAGACAACGACAATGAGCACACTCTTTTTCTAACATATGATATAGAATAATTTTACTTTTACAATCAAACTCTTATCTAATACATAACAACAGTCACCATCTGAATGTAGGTAGATATCTTGAAATTCACCTGGTGTAATACCAGGTGAAATAAAAAATATGTTACTAGGGTTCAACGAAATCTCTTTGTCAATAAAAATCTTTACCATCTTTTTAGTTTGTTTCCAAAAATTAGTCTGGTGGTTGATGCAGGGAATACACCTCATCAAAGTCAAATAACTATGAGAAATCTCACACAATGTAGAGAGTTTGAATGTCATTGACCCAATTCCATATTTTTTTTTCAATCAAATTTCTTTTCCTCTTTTTCCTTTTGACTGCATGTAACCACCATAACTTCACACAACTGACACACTTGTCACTGATGGTCTAGTGTTCCCATACACCACAAAAAATGTATATTTTAAAAAATGAACATGCTTGTTAAAATCCATAGGAACCACATCAGCAACAATATTGTCTACACAAATTAAGAGAAAAAAATATAATTTTCTTTTGTATGTACAAATAAATCTGACTTCACAAACATCTATAGCTTCTTCTACTTTAAGTCAGTGAACTTCCCTCAAATGAAGGGTTCTAACCAAGACAACTTCAGATCCAACCCAATAAAATATCAAAGTATTGCTGATGTGAATGATCAGCATACTGTCAGATTTACAGTCACAAAGTGTCACTTCCAAAATCCATCATCAAACCCTACATGGTCAACACGAGAAACACATTTTTCACCTCAGTTTATCAAAAGCCAACATTTACAGGATTGTTTATAAATTTCCATACAAAAAAGGTTTAATCCTTGTACTTCTTAATATTTTTTTTTCAGAATATGTTCTACCTACGAAAACTTTCATTTGAAAGTTGAAAAAATTCAAAAGGATTTTTAGTCATAATGGTTATCTCAGCCAACTTTGGGATAGACATGTTAATTCCTTTCTTAATAAAATGTTTGATCCCAAACCTATTTATTTCTGTATTCTGTTCACTGGCCTTCACAGTCTCCAAATTCGCACTGAAATACATAATCTCTGTTCTTTGGCTTTTACACATATCAACATCCACTTCATCTTCCATCCCACAAAACATCTCAGCCATTTCTTTCCTTTCAAGGACAGGGTTCTGAAGGGTTTGAGATTCTTGCATAGTTTACTCATTTAAGTGTCAATGCTGTAATGCATTGTATGTAGGGCAAACAGCCTATCATTTACACATGAGTTGCTGGCCATTTGGGCATCTCTCACCTGACAGGAAAAGAATGTGCTAATCCTTCTCCTTCCAACATCCTTGCATGTGCATCCTATCCACTTGCACCTCACTTTCAGAAAGCCTTCTTATTCACAAACTAAACCCCTCAATGCTAATATCAGGTCTGTTCCTCTTTCTTTATTCTAACCTCTTTGCTAACTATCCATTATGTCAATTTACTGTCTCACATATGTTGTGTAACATAATCTGTCTGGCTACCTATATATTGTATTTAAAGAATGTATCCGTCACTCTGATGATGTTGCTGGTTGCAACAAAACATTAGTCCTTTGCTTAATAAATTCTGTCTATATTTCGCATTTTGTGCACGTACAAATAGATTACATTGATTCTATTTATCAATCTACCATTTGTGGTGTGCCACAGGGGTCACTGCTAGGGACTATATTATTCTTAATATGTATCAATGATACCTCTAGAAGTTAAAAAATTCTATAATTTTATCTTTTTGCAGATGACACAAATATATTTTTCAATGATAATGTCTTAAATAAATTAAATATAGAAGTAGGAAAAGTCAACTAATGGCTAAGTGCTAAAAACTATCTTTAAATATTGAAAAAAAAACAGATTTTGTATTATTTCATTGTTCACAGAAAAAAATACTCATCAAATGAATTTAAAAATATTGAATAAGCCCATTAAACAAGCTTCATATGTTAAATATTTAGGTCTTATCATTGGTTCAAATTTGAATTGGAAAAATGATATACATCAAACATATAAAATATCCAGAGGCATTGGTGTCATTGCTAACTTGAGACAACTTTACTATTGATTCATATATCTCCTAATTATGTATTGCTTAATAATTTGAGGAAATATATATACCTCTATAATCAAACCTACTACAGTCGCCACCACTTATATGCAAATCCTTTTTGCCAACTCAATTTTTGCATATAAGCGGATTCGTTCCCAGGACGCACATCCAGCAAAATCATTAGCATAATAGACAAATGACCATAGATTAAATGCCAAAACCAGAAAAAATTGTATCTATTAATAAACTAAAATATACAAGATAGCTGCTCTTAGGTTTGGAAATAACAATTGTTTGCTTTTTTGCAATATTTGAAAGAGAAAGAATAAACACAGACTGAAAATTGTCATCTTGTGACTTGATATTCAAGTTGGAACAAGAAACAGACAAGTTGAAAAACGGTAATATTTCGGCTCTATTTCGTCTGATGATGACTCTGAAATAGAACCGAAATATTACCGTTTTTCAACTTGTCCGTTTCTTGTTCCAACTTGAATATCAAGTCACACTAGAGATCACAATTTTTGGTCTGTGTTTCATTCTTTACTTTTTCAAATTGTCCTCTGGTTGTGGTATTTGTAAGAGAGTTGAATGATTTCCAGTCTTTGAAGCCGTGCAAACAAAGATAGTCCTTCATGTCGGCTAAATTAGAAATAAATTGAGCATGAGTTATTATGGGGTTTGGTTCAGGCTCATCGTCACTCTCCTGGATGCTTTGTTACTCGTTGATTATTGAGTTCTCATCAACTGGTGGCACTGTTTCGAGAAAGTTGTCTGCAGGTATAATTTCATCGAAAGTTTGCTGATCCATACCACGTGGAGCCGCCAACAGTTGAGCCAACGGAATATGATCATCTTCTGCCCATGAATCTTCATCACCATCATATTTGGACACAAAACCTGCATGGCGGAAACAGTTTGTGATTGTTTTTGTGGTTATCTCAGACCAGCAGGCGACAATCGTATTCATAGCATCCAGCAAATCGAATGTCTTAGAAAATTCACTCGCATCTTCGTACACGGTAAAGTTTTGCAACCGCCCAAGCATCTTGGTTTTCTACTGTTTCCAATCATTGAAACACTTTCGAAAGGAAAGGAGGATTTGCAGCAATGCATTGAAAATTTTTCTTTGCATATAAGCGATTTTAGCGCAAAATTTTCAATTTTTCTTTTGCATATAACCGACTTTTGCATATAAGCGGATTAAAAAAAGGAATTTTCTTAAGGTTTGGTTTTGGATTTCCGAAATCTTTGCATATAAGCGGCGGCGACTGTATCAAAAGGTATGTATAAATTATGTATAAATTTTATCATAAATTATTGCCCGATGCATTTGATAATTATTTTCAATTAACTTCAAAATATCAATGTAACACTAGATTAGCCAGAAAACAGTCCTACTATATAAATCATGTCCAAACAAATTATTAAAATTAAACTTTCATTATAAGGGAGCGGTTGTATGGAATACCCTTGAAGAACATCTAAAAACTCTGCCAATGAAACATTTTAAGCAAAGGCTGAAAATCCTTATCACATGTAAATTTACAATTAATCCAATTGTAACATATCATCATTCCCTAATGAATCAACAGGAACCTCCATATGTGTCTACTGTGGTTTGGAAGATAGATTGCTCTTCATTTCCTACTGTCTGACAAAATCGTCTTTTTTTACTGTATCTTGTTATTATATTTGTAATTATGTTGTGTTAGCCCTCATTTTTATAACAGCCTACTATCTATTTATACCAACATCTGTAACATTACTCAGCTCGTACCATCTTCCCGACAAACTTTGCAATGTAATAATTGGTAATAAAAGGTGATCTTCAGATTGGTGAACTCTACATAATTATGATTTTTTAATTGCTTACACAAATCTTTATAGTGACGTAATTGTTGCACTGCATTATCCTGAATTCTGATTTTGAAGCCAACAGTTAATTCTATCACAAATATTGCCTTAATTAATCTCCAGTGATGATCAAGGGACTTTTATATCCATCAATATTGCAAAACAAATTGATATCTTTTATGGCAGAAGCCAGATAATCACCAATACCTTTTAAGATATAATCATCTCTCCAGGTGTATCAACCTCCTTCTAGATGGACCTTACAAGCAGACATGCTGAAGAGTTTGGGTGTCATGGCTACTTTGATTTTTGTTGTGTAATACCATATTCTCTACGGTCAGTAAGGTGTTCTTCACGTAGTGAATACAAAAATTTTAAATATTCTTAGATAGTTTGTTTAGCAAATGGTGCCATTGCTTCACATCCAATTATGAACTTTCTTGCCATAAAGCTTTCACAACAATACTCTGTGATGTGAGACTAATTACCAGGCTGATCTTGTCATTCTCGATTTCTTTAACAACCTCTTGACAATTCTTAAAACGATTGTACAGTAGATTATTATTTGTTTTTTGTACTATTATAAATGTGTCGAATGTCTTCATTTAATGATTCAGACAACCAGTTTCTCAGTTTTACCTGGCACTGGGGTATTTTATAGAGATATCTATGATATTTAATCCACATTTTGATTTCGCTCATAACACAATGTCAAGAGATAGATTTTCTGGCATTTGAAGCCATCTGCATATACTGTTGCAGCAAAAGTTGTATAAAATTCAATTGTAAGGTGCCAAGAAATTTCAGGTAACAGGTAATTCTGGTAAATTTCTAATTTAAATTTTGGATGCAAGGGGAGCATGTCAATCTTGTTGAGGACATTTTCAATTATATAAATAAGCTTATGTTTATGGATGCAGTTATCCATTTTCGAAATTCAAATATCTTCCTATGTACTTGAAACTTTAGTTCTTGACCACTGGTATTTTATCAAAATATATGAACAATTTAGGAATGGTTGTTTTGCATTTATTGACACATATTTCCATGTTGGTGCAAGTGCACTAGGCAGTAAAAGCATTAAGAAGAATTTGGCTTTTGTCAGGTTGTCCCAAGACCACTGTGGTGGCATCAGCAAACTGGTACCAGTGTTTTCGAGCTAAGTGTTTTGAATAGGTGTAACCAAGTTGGGTAAATTTTTCTGATTGTATACACCGAATGAAAGTGTCGACCAGCAAATTGAATAACAGTGGGTTCAAACAGTCACCCTGCAATATCCCCTTTGCGACATGTATAAATTGTTTACTGTAGGAATCTGTAACAAACAGTTGTACAAAAATCTTGGTATAAGCTGACGATTAACTGCACATTGGACTCTGGTACTAAAAGATGGTGTACCTCTCCAAATGCATTTCAAAGATCAAGTAATGTTACCACTAATGATCTCTGATGTTTTGTAGCTTGGTGAATTAAATGTGCCAGATGCACAGTATGTTTGTAGTTTCCTGATAATCCTGGGGTAAAATCTTTTTAAATGCTCTGTCTGATAAAGCAAGTAATCTCTGAGAAATATAACATTTTGTTCCTCAAGGCTGAATTATATATTTTCAGTGGCATGGACTGTAAAGTTATTGGACTGACATTTTGTGGATTAGAATAGAAACTGCTTTCTTCCAAGCTTTGGGAATTTTACCAGATGTCCATATTCTGTTTATTATGATTGAAGAGAATGACTGGGATTTGGTCTAACAGACAAGGTGATCCACTTGCTTTCATTTTTCATACAGTCTTGGTAATTTCTTGATATGTTGGTGGTGTTTAATCAAAAGCCAAATAAGGTTCGTTGAATGTAGGAATCCATGATGGAATCATAGAGATATGCATTGGGTTCTAACACTTTAAGGAATCTTTAAAATAATTCACACATCAGTTTACTAAAAGTAGGTTTTCAATTCTCATCTTCCTCCAGAAAGATCTTAATATAACCCCTGAAATTTCCTCTTATTTCACTGTCATGATCTGTAGTGTAAATACCAGATTTATCCTTATCTCTTCCAACAAGAGTTTATTTTGCTAGAGTTTAGAAACACATTCAATTGTGTTTACATCTTCAGAGGTAATATGTTTGAGTGGCTCTAATTCCCACTTGAGTTGTTTTGAAAATTCTTTTTATTTTAACAAAAGATCAGAATTTAAATAATTAGCCTGTTGAACCATACCAAAGTTGTCAGGAAAATAATTCTATACTTTCAGGCCTGTTGCAGGCATTTAGAAGAGGGGGTTAGTTTGTTTTTTTTCTGAAAAACATGAATCGTGTGAGGAGTCTGTAAAATATTTGAAAAATGATTATGATATAAATTAGCTTATATTAAAACAATTTTTTTAGTAAATTTTTCAGTTTGAAGGGGACTCATTTGAACCATTTGAACCCCCCTCCTACAGGCCTGACTTTAGTATTCATCTCAGTGACTACCTCATTTATGTTTTGATTGTTCATTATGTAATTTGCCTCTAAAATATAGATCTGATTCTCACCATTCACTATCAGATTTAGCAAGTTTAATAACTGGTTTAAGTTCCAGCACATCTAGTGGTAAAAACTCATTGGTATCAATGAACTCTTCCTGTTGTTAATTGTCGGTAACCTCAAAATATTCATCATTTAATCAGTAGTCTACATAATGGGGATTCGGAGACACTTTTTCATGCTCGCAAAGCATGATGGGTATGACGTCACCACCTGTCAACCATTATCAAATTCTCAGAATTTACTTCCGGTTTCCTAAAACCACTGATGACGTCATCATTTTAGTCACGTGACCGATAACGTCACAAACCACACCCACCTGTCAATCACCTGTCAAAATCAGCAAATCTGACTCAAACCGGATCCAACCACATCGAAATTACAAAACATTTTTGAAATTTTGAAAATTTCAAAAACGTGAAAATAACATTATTTTATTTTTATAATTTTATCTTTTTTGACCTTTTTTAGTTAATTTTCCGAAATGTTGTCTCAGCACAGCTGAGACATCAGAAATTTAACTCATTTTATGTGAATTTGATGATGATAATTATAAAATTAAAATAAATTTATTTCATTTCACAACAATGGTGTTAAATTTTTGAAATTTATTAGAATTTTTAAGGTTTGAATCCAAATATTTTTTCATATTCTTCAACCATATCATTCATATAATGACCAAATGCAATTGTGTCAATTTTATTTTCAAGTATGTTTCGTTTATCATCTTTTGCTGACAATGCAATTTTTTCAATATTTTCTGTATACAATTCATGATTTCAATGTCTTATTAAATTCATTTTTCTCCTTTGTTCTTCATCAAATAAACAATCTTTATAATTTTGGAATGTTATTTCTTTTTTAATAATATTTTTCTTAACACCTTTACATCTTTTTGATTCCTTTTCATCTTCATACATTTTAAGAATATAATTTTGATCTCAATCCCACAAATTCTTCAATTTGTTTTCCACCACACTCATCTTTCATCATACCAATAACCTTTTTGTTTATTCCAGTTTTTATCCCACTTTTATGATCTTTTGAGTAATTACTTGTATCAAACATCTTTTCTACATCTGGAGAAATATCTTTATAAAAATCATCAGTTTTAATTTCATACATTAAACTATCTGTATCGGTAAAAAGCAATTTTGCATTTTCATCATATTTTTTCTTGATATAATTATAGTGGAAATCATACATTAAATACTTTGATAAATCCAATATACTCATTCCTAAATATATTGGTTTATATAACATAATTTTTGTTTTATACATATGAATTGCAATTAAATTTTCAGAAAATATAGTTCTTTTATCAAAATTGGTTTTTGAAAATAGTTTTAATGCTTTTTCTTTTCTGTTAACCAATTGTATATTAACTCTGTTTCTCACATTTTCCATTGTTTTTCCAAATACAGAATTATTCATCAATTTATAAAAATCTTTTTCAAAATCTGATTTTGCGTTTGTTCTCAAATTTGTATTCAAATCAATATATTTTTTCATAAAATCTTCTTCATGAAATTTAATTCCTTTGTGAATTCGAGTAATTTTTAATCCTAATTTCTCATACAATTTCAAGTTTTCACAATGCAAAACATATTTTTCTTTATTATTTAAATTTGGAATTAATTTTTCAACTTGACCAACCTTCAATCTTTCTGGTGCAAGCAGATACTCATTATGTAAATCATGTAAATCTTCTGGATATTCTAAATCAACTTCTAAAATACAACTATATTTTTTCCAATTATTTACTTTTGCATATCTTTTTACAATTGTTGAAATTCCACCTTTGATTCCTTTTTCAATCATGAGATACATTTGTGGATCAGATAACAATTCCAATTCAATTTTTGTAATTTTTAACATTGCATCCCAAGCTAATCCAGGTGAAGTAAAATACCAAGCAGGATCCAATTTATAAACTTTCTTACAAACTTTTCTAAAGTTTTCAAAGACATCTCCCAAAAGTAAAACATCAGTTTTTAAATATAAATCATGATATTCTCTCATATTTTTAATTTTAAATTTTTCCCAAACATTTTGTGCATGTGAGTAATCTTCTTCAGATATATTTTCATCATTCAATTTGGAATAAAATTCACAAATATCAGGTAATTTTTCTTCTTTCAATTTTTCAATAGTATCAAACCAATCATATGGAAAAATACCTTTTCTAGTTAGCAATTCTCTTTTTTCTTCATTTTTATAAAATTTTTTCAAAATATTCAATTCATTTTTATTCAAGTTGTTAACTAAATTTGCTAAACTAGTTTGCATAAATTTAAAACTATCAATAAATCTAATTTTTCTTTTTACTTCAACAATTTCTTTGATTTTATATTTTATATTTGTGTCTTCGCTGGTTGTTGGTAATTCTTCACACTCAATTATATTTTCTTTAGATTTATTTTGTAGTTGTTTTTTAGTTACTATGTGTGTTTTTTCAAATTTACCAACAATAATTTCTTTTGTAAAACTAATATATTTTTCCTCAGTGTTTGGTATACAATTAATTTCACCTTCTGAAACACCAAGATTTTTGATAAACAAATGACTGTCATAATTTTGCAGATTGTGAAATATAACTGGAATAAATTTTGGATTTTTCATTTTTGAATTACAACTAACACAAGCAGCTCCACGATATATTTTCCTGTGTAATGACAATGGTCTTTAACTTTTTCAATATTCACATACTTCTTTGTATTTTTGTTTTCTTTGTTTTCTATTTTTTTCGTTGTCAAAATATTTTTTAAATTCTTCTGCATCAATTTCATCATTCATAAACATTTCATCCACCTGGTTTTTTTCTTTTTTTCCAAACTTGATTCCACAAGCATAACAATTTTCAGCTAATCTAAAATCTACTTTATCCTTTTCACTTAATATTATATTTTTTTTTAAATTTAAATTTCTCATATATTTCTTTAACATTATTTTCTAAACTTTCTACAAATTTTAATAAAATATCTTCATCAGTTTTTTTGGTGTATCTTAATAATTTTGGTTTGAAAAGATTATCATCAAAACATTTTATCAAATAACAATATCCAGATGGTTCATGTTTTTGAAATTGTTTTGTATGATCACCAACATTTTCATCTATATTTTTCAGATTGCATTCAAAATCTGCATAAACTACAAATGGAATATCATGCATTCTTTCATAATTTTTAAACTTTAATTTTTCACCTTTGTTTGGATAAACAGTTTTTCCACATTCATACTCTTGACAATATTCTAAATGATTTTTGTAAACATTTTCCTTACTAAAATGTTGTAAACAATTATCACAAATATGTGTTTTTTCTTTGTGTTTACTAACCTGACTTGAAAATAATCTACTCTTATTTTTAATCAAACAATAATGTTTATCTCCATTTTCATTCGATATCATTAATATATTAACATGATTTTGGTGATTGAGATTGGATAATTTTTGTTTGCTTACTCTCAAAGTAAAAATTTCATGATTTTCTTTTCCAAATCTTTTTTCTTCATCATACCCAAATAAATTAATTGAAGTATTATTTTTTTCAAATTTATCAATATCAGAAAATCCACATGGAAATTTCACATCTTTAACATTAAAATTCTCAGCTTTCTTTTTCAAAATTTTTGTAATTCTCTCTGGATGTTTTAAATCAGGTGTAGTTTTCAAAAGTTCATTTATTGTAACATACCATAATAAACATTTTTGATCTTTATTTTTTGGATTGATAATTGCATTTTTCCTTTTTAAAAATTCTGGTAAAGGAATATAAGATGAAGCTAGTAATCTTCTAATTTCATTAATATTGATAAATACTTTCAAAGATTTTTCAAATTTCCACAAACTTGAATTTTGTAAAAATGTTTCAAAACTGAAAATAATTTTTTGTAACATTTTTTCATATATTTCATCAAAATTACTTCCACTAAAAATTTCTTCATAAAAACTATGAAAATGAGTTTTATCTATAGTTGTTTCTCCTGTTGCTGGATTTGTTTTTTTCATCAAACATTCAAGAGTTATTTGTTGTTTTGTGCTTGGATTTTTTTTGAATTTTTCAAATACCAATGGTTTTATTTTTCTCAAGAGACTTATAGGATCATATAAAGACAATTTAAATTTTTTCAAATCCATTTCATATCTTTTTGTTATATTCAAAGCTTTTTTATCCAATTTAAATTTTGGAGTTGGAGTTGTAACTTTACCTTGTATATTATTAAATATATCTAAAACATTATCTTTCAAATAATTATACCAATTTGTTATTTTTCTAACTCCTTTATTTGCATTATTTCTATATTTATCAAATAAATTAAGCAATTCTTCTTTAGATTTATTTAACAAATTATTTGCTCTTTCCTTTGATTTTTCAATAAAATTATTGTTTAAAATTTTTTTTGGTTTTAATAAAGGAGTGTTAATTTTTGGATTATCAGAATCCAATATATTTTGTGAAATTTTACTTGACATGTTCATTCTTTATTTATATATATATTTTTTCTTTTAAAAGAAAAAAAATATAAAAAAATCAAAAAATTTTAATTTAGTCACGTGACAACATTGAAAAAAAATTTAAATATCAATTAGTGTATTTGATTTTTTTTCATTTAGAATAATTTTATAAGGTTTAAAAGATTCTAGAATATTTTTACCAAAAAATAAAAATTCATAAAAATAAATTTTTTCTTTATAATTTATTGTAAATGAATGATTTAACAAATTTTCTTTTTCACCAGTTATATCAAGAATTTTTTTAGTAAAAATTTTATACATATTCTTTTTCGTAAATTTATTCTTTGGTTTATTTATTTCAATAATTTTATAATCATCTGGTGGTGTTAATCTTTTTAATGCTTTAGAAGGTGTAATAAATTCCATTTTACTATTTATTTATATATATATATATATATATATATTTTTTTTTAAAGGAAAAAAAAAATTAAAAAATTTAAATATTAAATTTTAAATGTGATTTTAATATTTCTTTCGGTTTCAAAATAATTTTATAAGATTCTATAAGAGTTTCTTCTTCATCATATTCTCCATCAATTTCATAGTCGCTAAAAATACAATATTTTTCATCATAATTTATTGTAAATTCATGATGTGGTAATATTCCTTCACCTGTAATTTCAGCAATTTTATTAAAAACATAATAAATATATTCTTTATCATTATTTTCATAATCTTCTTGTTTTAAATATTTTTCAATTATACGCATTTTTATTATATAAATATTTTTTTTTAAAAGAAAAATATTTAAAAAAAAAAAAAAAAATTTTTTTTAATATTATTATAAAAAACCAAAAATTCTTTTTCATTACTTTCCAAAAATTTTTTATTATTAATTCTATATTTTATACTTTGTGGATTCATATTAAAATTTTTTGCAGCAGATCTAAGACTCAAAATTTTGTGTTTCACCTATTTCAATATTTACAACCACCACTGGAATTGATTTTCTCAATTTTTCTCTACAATATTTTTCATACTTTTCATCTGGTTTTGAAATTTCAAAACCCAACATTTTTTCAAGCTCATTTTTATTATATCTTCTATAATATTTTATTTTTCTTTCTTTTGCAATATTCCATAATTGTTTATATGTAGGATTAGTTTTGTTACTCATTTATTTAAGGTAAATTTTTTTTTAAACAAAAATTTTTATAAAAATTTATAAACTACATAACCACCTGAAATTCCAACCAAGAAAAAAGTTACATTTTGATATTTTTTCATTTCATCAGAAGGTTTATAATAATCTTCTAATTTTGGTTCTTTTTTATCTTCTTCATCCGCTTCTTCTTTTAAATATTTATAACGATTATTAATTTCAGCAAGATTTTTCAAAGACACGTTTGTTGTATTTATATCCGCATTTGCGTCAGATAATTGTTGTCTTAATTTTTCAATTTCTTGTTTTCTTTTTACTTGATCTTCATACCATTTTTCTTTATCTCTTGCTAGTTTTTCCAGTGCTTCATTATGTCTTTTTATTTCTTTTTCATACCCAGAATGATTTAATTTTGAAAATAAAAATCCTGCACCTGCAAAAGCAACTGCATTAAATAATCCACCAACTACTGTTTCCATTTATTTATACATTTTTTCTATTTTATGATTTGAAAGGATCAGAAGGAATCCATTCCTTGTCTTGAGCATATTTAACTGCAAGTTTTAAAGTAGGAACTAAACTAGATGGAGTTGACAAACCATTGCTCATTACTTTTCTTGATATCATTACAATTCCCACAGCACCCAATGTAATCATTGTAGAATCATATAATTCATTCATAACTTCTTTTCTATTCATTTCACTCATTTATTTATAAAAAAAAAAATTTTTTTCTTGTCACTTATAAATTTTCCAAACATCCTGACTTTTCAGTCATTTCATTTTCTTCTTCGATTTGTGGTATGATTCGCTGTCTTTGATTTTGTTTTTGTTTTTGTTTGTCTTGTTTGTTTTGACCTTCGGTCTCTGATTTCTCACTTTCTCTTTTATCTTGTCTATACGCAAAATATAAACCACCTAACGCAGCAGCAACTCCTAAAATTCCAATTAAATAACTCAAGTTTTTATATTCAAAATATTCATTTTTTTCTTTGATTTTAATACCTTGTTGTTTTTCTACTTTGATTCGCTGTCTTGCTTTTCTTTCTTTTGCTTCTTTTGAAATTTTTGCTAATCTTTTTCCCAATTCCACTTTTCTTGGATCTTTTTCAACTGCTGTTACTTTGTCAACTTTGTCATCATTTGACTTTTTATTTTGATCACTCATTTATTTATAACTTTATTAAATTTATTAAATTTATTCAAAGTTATTCAAATGTTATTCAAATGTTATTCAATATGAAAGAATACTATCCTCAATAGATTTTTCATTACTTTTTATTATTACTTTATCTCTTATTTTTATTACTTTTGTTTTAAATTTATTTACTTTATCCATCCTTTATTTATAAATTTATTAAATGTATTTAAATTTTATTTAGCTATATATTTTAATATTTCATCTTCGTCAAAATCAACATCATATTTTTTACAAAGAAGATAATGATTTAAAACAATTTCTGGATATTTCATTTTTCTTGTTGAAACATATACATAAAATATTTCTCCATTCATTTTTCCATGGTCTTTATTTTTTGATCCAAGTTAAAATTTCATATTTGGAGTGTGATATTTTCTAGAATTTGTATGGAAAGAAAAAATTTCTTTTCCATTCACATAAAGATTTCCTTTTTTAACACCACTTAGGTTACCTTGATCCCAATGAACAGAAAGACATATTAATTTGTTTATTTGAGTTGCATTTGCTTTCAATTCCCATCTGCTATTTGAAATTGAATTCGGAGATGAATTTGTGACATGTAGTGATGAATTAGTATAAGAAATACCAAAATCAAAAGGAGTTGGTTGACTTGTTGTTTCATCATCTGTGATTTTAAACAATGATACCTCATTGTTAGATGAATTTAATAATTTTAAACCATATACAAAATAAAAATTCAAGTATTGATAGCTTAAAATATTTTCTTCACAAGCTAAATGTAAATTGTCGCTGTTTGATGTAAGATTAGTGTGGTATTGAATACAATAAAAATTATTATTAATTGAGGATTTTTTGAAAAATGGTTGTTTGTTTGTATCATCTTGTTTGAAATTCCAATCTTTTTTTCTTGACAAATTCAAAAGTTTTTCAATCTTTTTATTGTTTCCAGTATATTCTATATAATTATAATCATCTTTCACATCAAAAATTCCTTCATCATCCATTTGTAAATTATAAATATTTGCAATTGTATTTGGAATTGACCAATTTGTAACATGGTCGTCGACATATTTTTTATTTACACAATGTTGATTAGAAGAAGGAGAATAATTTGTTGCATGAAGAATATGATGATTTCCCATATCCAAATCCCCAGACATTGTTCCACCTGTCAAAGATAATTTTTTAGAATCTTGATCATCCACATATTTTTTACGGGAAAGATCTTTATCACTCACAGTGATATTTCCCATTACAATATTTCCAGACATTGTTCCTCCTGTCACTGATAATTTTCTAGAATCTTGATCATCCACATATTTTTTCCTACAAAGGTCTTTATAACCCACAGGATTCACATTTGTTGTAATTTTATTATTTCCCATCATTGCACCACCTGTTTTTGATAGAAAATTTGTTGCTGTATGGTTTGTAACATGGTTGTCAACGTATTTTTTTCTTGCGTAATGTGAATTTTCCATTGGATCAGCTGATGTTATTATATGATGTGATCCCATGTTAATGTCTCCTGTCATATCCCCTCCTGTAGTAGACAGCTTTCCTGTCACATCAAATTTTAAAGATTCATGCTCGCTTTGATAACCATAGAATAAACTCATTTATTTAATAACAAAATTAAATTTTGATTTCTAATAAAACATTTCCAATTGAATCACCATTGTTTCCTTCTACTTTGAATATTAATTCATTATAAATTCCATTTGATAATTTTACCCCTCCTTTGTCTTCAGGTGTAATTTTTGAGACACTTCCTTTTAGTGTTTGTTCTGTTGTTATTGGAATTTGAATAAGAGTATCACTTCTTTTACCATTTACAAAATTTTTACTTTTATCAATTATATTGCAGCTTATGTTTACATATTCCAAGTTTTTATTAATATTTACCTCACCGTCACTCTCTGTTAATGTATTTGCTTGTATTACTTTATTTTCTGGAAATCCTATGATTGGACCAAGTGTTTGTAAATTTAATGTTTTATCCGATTTTATTTTACATTTTCCAGAAAATTCCACTTTTTCTAATTCTATTTCTCCAACATTTTCAAATTCAGTTTTTAAAATATTAAAGTTATAATATCCATCTTTGAATTCAATTTTTCTTCCATCATAAGTATAATGATGAATATTTTGATATAAATTATTATAATTCCAAAATATACTCACTGATTTTACAAACATATAACCTCCACAATGAGATATAATTGGTTCATCTAATGGAATTATTTTTTCACGGTTTTCACCGGTCTCGTCTTGTTTGATAAATATTTTAAGATTTGTCATTTATTTTATAATATATATTTTGAAATTAAAACTCCTCCAATTATTGATAAAGATAAAATAATTAAATTATCAGTTGATGTTTTTGATGATTTACCTGGAAGGTCTGAAATGTCTTTTAATGTATTGTTTTTCAAATCTTTTTTGGATTCATCTTTCTTTACTTCATTTCCTTGTAATTTTGTTTTGTTTTCTCCACCGTAATAATTTAATTTTTCATTAATTCCAAAAATCGTATTTTCATCAGAAACTTTTAATTTATTATTATATCCATCTATTGGTTCTTTTAAAATAATTAAAGATGATGGAATTAACCATAAAGTTGGGGATATAGCAGTATTTAAAACTACATTTGTTGATGAAATTGCTTGATTCATATTATTAATCCATATAGAAGTATCGTAATTCACAATTGAATCTTCAAAAATTTGTCTAAATACTTTTTGTGTTTCCAATGCTGAAGCTCTGTTTGAAACAATACTTTGTCTTGTTCTTGCTTGTGCTCCGAGGATTGAATAAAGATAAGCTTCAATGGATTGATTTAATAATTCTGTTCCATTTTTTGTTAAACCATTTGACCATCTTGGAACAAATTTTTTATAATCATTTTGAGTATCTCTAATTTGACTAGGATCGTGTTGATATCTCTTGTGTGGACCAACACCAACAACATCTTGACCTAAATGCTCATTTTTTATTTTCATAATTTCTTGATAAGTCCATTTTGGGTAGTAATCTTTTAAAAACTCTGCATTAAATTTATAAAATATTTTATCATCACCATTTTTCAATTGATGCATAATTCTTCTAACTGTAAAATATAAATGAAATCTCATAAATGATGTAATTTGTTTTGGAACGGAAGATGAAAATAATAAATGTTATATTGAAATTCCACAACCATAAGTTGCAATCCATGTTCCAATAATGCTTTGAAAATATGGTTCACTTAGAGAAAATTTTGCATTATCATTTGTAGTTATTTTTAATCCAGGAAAATTACTTTGAAAATAATCTGTATTGTTAACATAAATTCTAAACTGATTAATTGGATAACTTAAAATATATTGTGTTGGAAAATTATCCCAATAATAATGTTTTCCTGTATAATCAACATGTTGTTTTCCTTTTGGAAGAGTTTGCAAAGATCCTCCAATTTTCCAAATTTTTGGAAAGTGAGGTTTTGGTTTGTTAATATAAAGATATTTTGTCATATTTGGATCATTTTTAAAAGTATCTGAATTCACATCTGTTGAAATATATTCATTGTTTTTTCCCAACTTCCTTCTTTATTAATATCATATTCAAAATAAAATTTTGACATGTCTGCATATGGATATTTCTTCAAAAAACTTTCTTTAAATTTTTTATCTAAAATTTTTCTTTCATTCACAACAAAATCATATTCATTTCCATAATATTTTCTTTCTGCTTTTTCTATACTCATTTATTTTTATAAAAATAAATGAACAAAATTAAAGACAAAGATGTTGTTATTGAACAAGAGTTAAGAGACATTTATTACAACCCAGAAACAGGTTATCAATCTGCGGAAAGACTTTATCAAAAAGCAAAAGACAGGGGATTAAAAGTCAGTAGAAAAATTGTACAAGACTGGTTAAAAACACAAAATACTTTTACAAGATATAAACCAATTGTTAAAAGACATAGATTTCAAAAAACATTTGTTAAAGATTTAGCTGATCAAATACAAATGGATTTAATTGATATGAGAAAATACCAAAAACAAAATGATGGATATTATTGGATTCTTACAACTATTGAAATTTTGAGTAGATATGCGTTTGCTATTCCTGTTTACAGAAAAAATACTGACAGCATGACAAAAGCTGTTAATGAATTATTAAAAAAATTCAAAAAAAGATTTGGAGAATATCCAAATGTAGCTCAATTTGACGAAGGAAAAGAATTTTATAATGTTGGTGTAAGAAGTTTATTGAAAGAAAGTGATGTTAAATACTTTTCTACAAAATCTGTTAAAAAAGCAGCTGTGGTTGAAAGATTTAACAGAACTCTAAAAACATCCATGTGGAAATATTTCTGTAACAATGAAACTTATAATTGGGTTGACATTTTAGACAAGCTTGTAAAAAATTATAATAATACTAAACATAAAACAACTCAAATGAAACCTGTTGATGTAAACGATTCTAACAAGTATCAAGTATGGATTACGTTGTATGGAACACCAGGTGATTTTTCCATTCCTAAATTTAAAATTGGTGATACTGTTAGAATTTCTAAATATAAGAATATATTTGCGAAAGGTTATGAAGCTAATTTTACAGAAGAAATTTTTAAAATTACTAAAGTATTTATAGGTGATCCAAACATGTATGAAGTGGAAGACCTTGAGGGAGAACCAATTATTGGGAAATTTTATGAACAAGAATTATCTGTGGTGATTGAAAAAACAAAAAATATATAAAATAAATGGATAATAACGGTTTTGATGATATAGAAATGAGAAATAGAAATATAGAAGAAGAGAGAGAACGTGAGGAGGGTGAAACAAGTGGAGGAAATTTTGCTGACACCGATTTAGACACTGGAGAAACTACTAGATTGTTACCCCTAACAAGTCAAACTGATCAAAATGAAGTTAGGGTTAAAAATCCTGAGTCTGAAGATTTTAAAAAATTCAAAAAAAATTTAGGATTAATTAAAAGATTATTAAATAATGATAAAAAAAATGTTTTCAAAGATATATTTGATTTCACTCCTGAAAAGAAAAATGGGAAAAATAATATATTGTTAGAAAAAACTAGGTTTGTTAATGATGGAAAAGGAAATGTTTCAATTATTTTCAAAGATGTAAAAATTGGTAATATTATCGATAATAAACCAGAGTTATTTGTAAGAAAGAATAAGACATTTGTTAATGAATTCAGGGATATTTTTGAAAAAGCAAAACAAGAATATAAAAAAACACCAGATTCTATTATAGATAGAAAAATATCCGATGAAAATCCTGAAATGAAAGAGATTGAGAGAAAAAATATAGTTGAAAGCACCATTTCACAAATTGATAATGAAGTTAATAGAATAATTGATGAAAATAAATTGATTAAATTAATTAGAAATGAAAATGATCGAAGAAGATCATTATTTGATTCAGATGAATTAAGAGAATTTAGAGGAGTAATATATTTAGAGGATATTGACTCCAATTTATCAGAAAATGAAAAAAAAGAAGTTATACGTGGAAAAATTGATGGATTTTATAGAGAATATGAATATTGGGAAAATAAAGCTAATTTAGAAACAGCTCAACCTCAAAAAGATATATATAAAGGTTTTTCAAAAATTGCAAAACTTCAAGCAGATAAAATGAGACTTAAAAATAATGAAAGACCAATTAGTGAAGAAGGAATACAGATTTTAAATGAAAATGCTGAAGAATCTGACCTTGGAAGATTAGAAAGATTTAAAAAATGGGCAAAAGAAAATCTCGCAGGTTTATCAGCAGTTGCTATTTCTGTAGCAGGTATAATTACAGTAATAGCTATAAATGCAAGAAATGCATTGAAAAAAGGAGCAAATGCACTTGGAAATATAGGTAAAAATTTTGGTGCAGTCATTTCAGCAGTTTTAAATTTAATTTCTCAAATATTATCGTGGGGTGCAAAAGGTATTGCTTTTCTAGCTAAAAATTTATGGATATTAGTTATTGCAATTACTTACTTTTTATACAATGAATATAAGGAATACCGAAAGAAAAATAAAAAATAAAAATTTTTTCTATAATAATAAATGAATAGAATAGATGAATTATATCCAGGATATAAAAGATCAAAAATGAGTAACATTAAAGGAACCAGAACAAGACATGTTGTAACCTTAAATCCGAATTCAGTAAATCCAGAAGAAGACCTTTATATAGATATCCCAAAATTAAACCCTAATTTGTGTCTTGTACCTGATTCATTAAGATTATTATTTAATTTTAAAAATGTAAATACCAAGTCTTGGTTTTTAAATAATTTATCAAAATTGTTAAAAAAAAGATTAGTTGTTAAATTTGCTGGAGAAATTGTTTATGATAATAGTGGAGAATCTATTTTGGAAATTTACAAAGATCTCTGGAAAACTGAATCTGAAAGAGCAGATATGATTGAATATGGAATTGCTAGAGAAAATCTTAGAAAATTAATTTCGAAAGATGATTCTGGAGCAACAAGTGGAACTTCTGAAAAAGCTTCTGATAAATTAATGTTTGATATTTATGGAACAAAACAATGTTTAAAATTAGAAAAAATACTCTCGGATCATGGGTTATATGCTCCTTATGGAATGATTAACAATTTAATATGTTTTAACTTTTCCAAAAGCAAGTGAAATTATGGTAGCACAAAGTGGTGAAAGTGTTGGTGGATATACTTTGGAAAATTTAGAATTGGAATATGAGACGATTGAAAACCAAGATTTAGGAATTGATGTTTTAAAAAATTACACTACTGGAAGATCATTATCATATAATTATGTAACTTTGATGAAAACAGAAGAATGGGATAAAAACGCAACATTACATAATGTAACCATAAATATTCCACGTAAGAGTATGAAAGCAGTTGTGTTGCTATTTAAAAATAAAACTGTTACAGATAGTGAGCAATTTGTTTATCCAAATATAACAGAAATTAAAATTAGTGTTGAAGGAATTCCAAATAGTGTATATTCCCAAGGTTTTCCGGAAAGAAGATTTTTTGAAGAAGCATTTAGGATATTTCGATGTGGATATTTTGACTGTGATGCAGTTATAGATATTGAAAAATTTTATAAAGATTCATTTGCATTATGTGTGGATTTAAGAACATTAGATGATAACTTTGTTTATGGAACTGGTAAAAAATTAGTAAATGCACAGTCTGGATTATTGTTAGAAATTAAAAAAACTGCTATTTCTGCAAATGTAATGTGTCACATATTTGTGATAAGTGATGGGTTGTTAAACATTGTAAATAAAGATTTATCTTCAATTCAACTTTGAAAAACAAAAATAAAAAATGAATTATGAAATTGAACCATTTAATATGATAATTGTTGGAATGACTTCTTGTGGAAAAACAAAATATCTTTTGGATTTTATAGAATCAGAATATAAAAATTATTTTGATTATATTTTAATTTGTCCTACGTTTGAATGGAATAAAACTTATGAAAATTGGAAATATGATAAAGACGAAGATTTTATTACAATTCCTTGTGATCAAGATAATGTTGAAGATTGGTTAAAATTTATAGTTAATTTTTCAAAAGGAAGTAAAAGTTTAATCATGTTGGATGATTGCGCAAGTGGAAAAAGTGTAAAAAATAGAACAAGCGAATTGGTTAAATTAGGATTTTCTGCAAGACATAATATTTCTGTTGTTGTAATTACACAACAATTGACATCTATTGCTAAACCATTTAGAGAAAATATTTCAAAATTAGTCACATTTTATAACCCGAATAAAAAAGATATGTCAACAATAATTCAAGAATATTTAGGTGTGGATGACCGCACAGAATTGGAAAAAATTTTAGAAACTTTGAAAACAAAAAAATATTCATGCTTGGAAATAAATTTAATTTTTCCATTTGGTTATAAAATAAATGAGTGAAAATAGTGATCACATAGAAATCCCGCAAATGGAATCAAATTCATCCGCATTGGATGACCAAGAAAAAACGCAATCTAACAAAAAAGAAGTAATGAAAAAACGTGAAGAATTGATAAAATTATCTGAAGATGGTGAAATTAGTCAATCTGTGCAAAATTTGAAAAAAGCAAGTGATAAAGTTATAAAAAAAATTTATTCTGAATATGAAATTAAACAAGCAGAAAAAGCAAATGCATTTTTAACAGATTTACTTATTAGTAAATTTGCAGATTTATTAGGAGGATTAGAAGCAATTGAAAGTAGTGAAGAATTGGAAAAAGAGCTTGTTAAAGATAAATTATTAAAAAAAGATGTTAAATCTGTAGTTGAAAAACTATCTCCATATTTACCCTATCTTGGAATATTGTCTGGTGGTGTAACAGTTGGAAAACATGTTTTAAAAAAACAAAGCAAAAAATCAAATGATCAACCAGCAATGCTTTCAACAAGTGAGTAAATAATTTTATAATATAAATATATTATAAAATTACTCTTTTTTCGATTTTTCATTCTGTTTTTTTTTTAAATTAATTAATGAAGCAATTATTTTATCTTTTTCTATGCTTGAACTTTTATCTTCATTTTGTAAAGATTTTAGCAACTTTAAATGGTTATTATTTTCTGAAAAATTAGCTTCCTGTATACAATTTCTTCCAAAAGTGACCCCAGCTTCAAAATCTTTAACCCCAATATCAACATGAGCACCAATTCTAAAACCACTTTTTCGAGTTTTTTTAAAATTTATTGGTGGATAACCGTGAAGATCCAAAACTGGTGGATCTAACTTTTTTTCCTTTTCAGATTTTGATTTTGAAACACAATTTTCCATTTTTTATTTATTATTTTAAAAAAAGAATAAAATGAATGACATTAGTTGTGAATTTGAAAGTTATTTATCAACTAAAAGAAAAAAACCAAAAACAAAAACCCAGAATGACAAGTTTGAAACTCTTGATGGTTGTGATACTGAATATTATGAATTATTAAAAAATTTTTATCAAAATAGAGACACTTGTGAATTAAAACCAGAATCGTATGGAAAATTAGTTATAACACCACCAAGAATTTTTAAAATTAGTGTTAAAAAAGTTGGGTTTACTAATTTTTTTGAAATTTGTAATAAATTAAATAGACCTTATAAACATTTTAAAGATTTTATTTTATCTTAATTATCAACGACTGGTTCATTTAATAATGATAAATGATTAATAATTAGAGGAAAATATTATCAAAAACATTTTGAAAAAATTATAAGAAAATATATAAGACAATATGTTTTTTGTAATCAATGTAAATCTAGTAATACAATTATAATGTGTGAAAAAAAATTGACATTTTTAAAATGTGAAAATTGCAACTCAAAATATTCTGTTTCAAAAATTTAACACCATTGTTGTGAAATGAAATAAATTTATTTAATTTTATAATTACCATCATCAAATTCACATAAAATGAGTTAAATTTCTGATGTCTCAGCTGCGCTGAGACAACATTTCGGAAAATTAACTAAAAAAGGTCAAAAAAGATAAAATTATAAAAATAAAATAATGTTATTTTCACGTTTTTGAAATTTTCAAAATTTCAAAAATGTTTTGTAATTTCGATAATGTGGTTGGATCCGGTTTGAGTCAGATTTGCTGATTTCGAAAATGTGTTGGAATTGACTAATTTCAAAAATGTGATGAATTTCACCAATTTCGAAAATGATTGACAGGTGATTGACAGGTGGGTGTGGTTTGTGACATCGGTCACGTGACTAAAATGATGACGTCATCAGTGGTTTTAGGAAACCGGAAGTAAATTCTGAGAATTTGATAATGGTTGACAGGTGGTGACGTCATACCCATCATGCTTTGCAAGCATGAAAAAATGTCCTGAAACTCCCGAAAAAAGTGTCTCCGAATCCCCATTATGTAGACTACTTTAATCCAACAATGAATCAACACGTGCATTGATGACTCTTTAAGCTGCATAGCCCTTTGTAATGCTTGCCCCATACACACACCAAAAAATGTCATATTGTGACTTGAAATTTAAGTTAGAACAATAAACGGAAAAATTGAAAATGGTACTATTTCGACTATTTCAAGGTCACCATCAGACCAAGCGATTTACAAAAGCTCACTAAGTTCTATATATATATATATATATATATATACAATTATAAGGATGATGTCATCGGTTATTGACAGCTCAACAGCAGAAAAACCAGATAATTGTCGAGTGGCTGAGAAAAGTAAAAGTTCTTTGCTGGCCTTTAGGCCACTGTTCATTCACTTATAACTTTATTGATTTAGATCTTAGGTTAATGTTGATTGTAGGAGAATCCATATTCTGAGGACTATGATCATTAATTTTGCTATACTTAAGCTGGATAAAAGTAATGGTATAGTTTTTCTGAAATGGTCAGACTATATTAATTCATTAACTTCTCTTTTTGGTAACCCTAATAAGTTTAAGGTTATCTCTGACCCCACATCTACCGGACTTACTTCTCTCCAAGAATATCTTTCCACTCTTTTGAAACATGGCAAAATCTCTGTAAGTGAATTTAATTGTTTACAGCCTAAAAGTGTGCATTTCGGCCACCCCCCACATGCTCCCAGAAACTCACAAAACCTTTCAGTTTATTCCAAAATCCCATTGGATTATTGATATGTCCAACACTCCACACTATAATGTCGGCAAGTTTCTTTTGAATTAACTAAACCCTCTCATGTTTAATGATTTTACACTCCATGACACATTTCAAGCTGTTGATGCCATCAAATCTGTACCTGAACATTTATTTGCAGAAGGATATCGATTTCTTTCATTTGATGCTGTCTCTTTTTACCAACATTCCTTCAAATAAAACCGTTAACATAATTTTAAAAAGTATATTTGGCGAAAACCAAATACCAACTACTCTTGCACTAAAAGCACCTGTTTCCTCAATAAAAACCTATACAAAAAAGTTGACAGCATGTCTATGGGCAGTGGTGTAATGGACTATGGTCAGGGTTAGAGCAACTCCTAAGGGGTCGCGATGAATCTGTAAAGACAATTGAGATTAAAGTCTTGAAATATATGTCTATACTGAGGGGGGTGATGGGGGCCCCCAAACGAAAATCTCCTGAAGGCCCCCGATAGTTCCGTTATGTCACTGTCTATGGGGTCGTCATCAGATCCTGTCCTAGCCAATATTATTCTTACAGAATTTGAAAAAAAAGTGGTTTCCAAGTTAATCAAATCTGGCATCATAATACCATGATACTTTGACACTAATTAAACCTTGTGTTATCTAAATTGAACAATTTGAATCCCAAGTTAAATTCAAGCATTTGGAAGACTTATCCTGTTGTGACAAGCAGGAAATTCTCTGGTTATACCTGAGACCAACTCAACTCCCACTGGGTTTTTCTTGTATAATAGTTGCCATTCTATATCATCCTCTACCACCTTTTTATGTCTATGATGGGTTGAGTCATGTTATCCAAACTGTGGATAACATGACATGTTAATCGGTTAAATGTTAAAGGTCTTTAAAAACATTTTTGGCTTAAACAAATTGTCAAAAAGCCTAACCATAAAGATGCCATTCTTGATTATATCCTAACAAATATTCATGATTATTATAATGTACCACAGATTCTACCACCCTTTGGACTATCAGATCATAACACTATAATGGTGTTACCCAAGAAGAGTTACAGGCTCTGTGACTAAGAAAACTATCTTCATATGAGATCAACGACCTAGCTGTAAAGCTGCTATGGGATGTATTATTCGTCTTGTCATGCAATTGTTAAGATTGGGTACAATCTATTAATGCCAGTTAAAAAGATAATTAAGAACACAACAGATGCAAAACCTAAAATCTCTTATACTTAAAAGACAGTGGGCATTTGGCAAATATGGCAGAAATTCTTCTATTTTTAAATTTTTTCAAAATGCTGTCAATCATACCGGGAAAGTTTGTAAGTCGAGATATTATGAATCTCGAGTGCATCAAATGAAAGGCACAAATCCAAAAGGCTGGTGGAATGCAGTCTCATATGAGAGATCTATTGAGCCAGTTAAATGTTCCCAAAAATTGAATCACTTTCTCTGCATGGAAAGGCAAATGCAATTAATGCAGCTCTTCTTGAGGAATTGTCCATTAAATAAACTTCCTTTGGAGGAATGTCCAAGGTTCTTACAAATATCAGAAGACAGAGTTTTGAGCATCTTAGTAAAACTCAATTCTAACAAAACCTCTGGTCCAGATCGAATTTCAAATCGGTTTTTAAAAGACTATGCAGCCTTGTTGGCATCTCCTATTTGCATGATAATGAATGCATCTTTTTACAAACAATGTCTTCCTATTCTATGGAAACAAGCGGAAATATGTCCATTGCCCAAGAAAAAAGTTGTGCAAAATCTCCAAAAAGACCTGAGACCAATATCATTGACCTCATGTACCTCGAAGGTTGCTGAGGATTTTGTGGCACACAATTATCCTAAACCTGTGATTCTTATAATTGTCAATTATAATCAATTCGGCACGATACCCAAATCATCTACTATGCTCACTTTGGTGTCAATGATCCATGGATGGCTATCTGAAACCGATGGTAATGAAGCTACTATGCAGATTATCTTATTTGATTATCGTAAAGCATTTGATCTTATCAATCATGAGATTTTGGTGGGTAAACTATGTTCTTTAGATTTACCAGTCAGTGTAGTTAACTGGATTATTGATTTTATAAACGACCGATACCAAAGGATCAAACTTGCAGATGACTGTTTCTCTGAATGGCATAAAGTACCTTCAGGCGTCTCTCACTGTACAAAATTAGGCCCGTGGCTTTTTTTAATCATGATAAATGACCTTACTATACAACATATGACAAGTGTATGTGGTTATTTGTTGACGATACAACAATTTCAGAAACCATCACTCTGGATAATATAAGTCATTTACAAGGTTTTGTTGACAAAATTATCCAGTGGTTGACATTAAATTTCAGTTCAATTTGGATAAATGTAAAGAACTTGAGATTGTTCCAAAGGCAAAGTTACTAGGTCTTACTATCTCTAGTAATTTAACTTGGAATGCACATGTTAGAGAGGTGATTAAGAAGCCATCCAAAAGAATCCAATTAAAGAGGGCAAATGTTTCTTATGACGATTTAAAATTATTTTATTTTACATGGAATAGATTAATTCTGGATTATGCTGCACCTGTTTTGCATTATTTTCTACCAAAATACTTGATGAACGAAATGCAACGTATTCCAAAATGTGTAATGGGAGTCATTTTTCCTGATCTTCAATATAGTTGAGCATTAGAAAGACTATGTATAGATCATCTTGATGTACATCATAGAACTCTTTGTCAATCCCTTTTTAAGTCAATAAGCAACAATGAAAATGATACCCTGCAATGAAATACTGCCCTCTTATGATTCACAGTATAATCTTAGACAGACACAAGTTTTTAGTTCCAAATTTTAAAACTAATTGTTGCAAGAATTCCTTTATATATTTTTCTTGTTATGACACAAATTGTAATATTTAGAGTGATTAATATAATCTGTAAAATACGCAATTCAGCCGTTACTGGCAGCACATGTATTTCTTTTTTTAAGCACAATAAACAAACAAAAACCTATAGTTAATGGCTGATAGCTTTTCTGATGGTAACATACATTTTCTTGATTTAAAAATCTCTGACAATGACATCAATGTCTATTGAAAAGATACTCACACCGGCCAATGCACCCACTATTCCAGCTTTGAACACTTTGGTCACAAAGTCACTAGGATTAACTCCTTTTTACTCAACCGGCAAATTCATTTCCTGAAATCGTTTATAGACTATTTAAGGAAGGAACAGAAGAGCTATCAAGTGAGTCTTGGAATTGGATAAGAATTGGTGAATTAAAGAACACATTTTTGCAGCTCAAAACCATGCAATAATAACAAACGTAGAGAAACAATGTGTGGAAACCATGATGAGACAGTTCAGCATATCTTATGTAGTTGTTCCAACCTTGCCCAAGTAGAGTATAAAAAGAGGCATAACACCTTTGCCAGTTGTGCAGGAAATATACTATCAATTCTAGTGATATATGGTACAAACATGTACCAAGAAAAGTGGAGGAAAATGAAGAAGTGAAAATACTGTGGGATTTTTACCTACCTGTTTCACCTACATAACTCCAAGGAAAGTCTGCACATGGTATTCTGTAAATTATGTTGGGGGTTTGTTCCAAAGGGACTCTGAGTTTGGGAGATGGGAATCGTTGCTCACTATTATGTTGTAGCATTGCAAGATTCTAGTTAATGGTTCGGTATTGTGGCAAAGTGATGATTAGAGATTGGTGGCTCTACCATATCAAAGAATTCTTTTACTAATTGTTCAGGTTGGGGTATAGGGTTTGGCTCCTTCGATTTGATAACTGTGGAAATAACTTTTTTCAGGTATCCATCAACAAGTAACATGTTTCTTATGTGTTGTATTTCTTTTTCTCGGTCATCCTGTGTGGTTGGCAGGGAGAAGGCACAGTGGATCAAGGTCTTAGCAGTACTTAACTTGTGTTGTACCCCAAGTATCTGTCAGTATGTATGGGCTTCCTGTAAACAGTGACATGTATCTTTTTGCAGTGCCATGTGGTCATGGTGCCAAGGAAGGCTAATTACCATGTGTCTTCTATATTTCTAAATATATATCTAATTGTCAAAAATATTTTTTCCCCTCATGAAACAAACTTTCCAACCCAAACCTCTCTACTCTAGTGAACACATCTCAACCATGACTTAATGCATTATATACATACATATAGAAATAATTTATTTGACTGCTGAAAAAAAAATTTATTAACACACATGTAGATACATACAATAATATGAGGCAAAGTATCAGGTAGATGAGGTACTATCACGGGATCCACACACTTCCTTATTGTAATATGATGTAGCTCTCTTAGCCTTTTGAAGAAGTTCTTTAGTTGGTTAAAATGAGTAGCAAGGCTGTGCTTTACTTTCAGGTAAGTTTAATTTGATGGAAACCAAAGATGATAGGGTGCCTTCTAACTGCAATTTAGCTCTATCATCATGTCTTATTTTATGAATAACTGAAAATACATGCTTTTCTCCTGCATTTGAATGAGGTATTGTTAGCACTAGTTTAGCAATTTGAGCAAGTCGAGCAAATCTGGCTGTGTCAATTCCTAGCAGTTTCATGTCAGCAATGTGACCCCAAATCTTATCCATTCTGTGATATGAGATTGTAGTGGAGTCATCACCATCCCAGACATAGCTTGGTAGTCAAGAAATTTTTCATATATAGTGTCAAGTTCCTTACCAGTGAAGGTGAACAGGTTTGGATACCTATCAATGAATGTACACACCATTGAGAAGTCACATTCTTCTTTCTTATTGAAATCAAGGAGCTGACTGTCTTTGATTAGCTGCTCACTAAGAGGAAACCACTTGAAAACATACTAAACAGCAGATAAATAAAAAGCTACCACAGCAGAGTAAAAGTTTGTCACTTCATTCTCTGTGATATCTCTATCTTCAAGCTTTCTATGAATTAAGGATCTAGTTACAAGTCCAGTAAACAATTTGGAACTATGAAGCTGATTATTAGGATCTGAGAGAGCAATATCACATAGGGATTCTTTGTGGCTTTGAATGATAGCTGGTTTTATGAATTTAGAGAGCAACTTTGTAAGAAGACTTTGTATTTGGCTATGCAATATGAAGATTTGGGGGGCATCACGTAGCAAAAACAGATTAAAAGTAGTGGAAACAGGCAAAACTGCTTGAATAAAGAGCAAGTATATCTCGAACATAGGGTTTTCATACAATTTCATCAGCTGTACGAATCTAGCCTCTTTCATCCCTTCAGACAAAAAGTAAGATCTACTGGCAGCATACATTTGTAGTATCCTCTCAACGGCATTCTGGAGAGATAGCCATTGCACATTTAGGTGCTTGATGAACCCCTGTTATGTAGTATCGCAAAACATTGAATATTGCTCCAGTTGCCCATTTCACTTAGTGCTTTTGTTGAACCAGTAATAGTGATCTATGCAACACTCCTCAATATCAACTCTAGATACTTCCCCAAACACTTCAGTTGCTTTTTGTACTGCATCGTGAATTATATGGCAAGGACACCCGACAAAGTAAACAGAAAGATTCACCATTGTGACCTGTGATTTGATTGAATTTTTTGCTCCAATGTTACTGTTGGTGTTATCCAAACCAAATGCAATACAATTATTCCAGGGTATTTCATATCTCTTCAAATATTTCCTTAGATATAGAAGCATCAACTCCCCTAGTAATACAGAGATCAAGGAATTTCTGAGAAACCCTTTTCTGTCTTATGTCAAAAATTCGAACCATCAAAGGATTCATTTTGCTTATCTCAGCATCATTGGATGCATCAACACTAAGAGAGTATGGCTGATGCTTCATTGCTGTTACAAGCTCTTTTCTAAGGTAAGGTGCTAAAGCATGGTTTAATATACATGCTGTTTCGGTTCGTGCACAGTGATAGTTCGTGGCAATCTCAGAGTCAGGAACAGTCAAGCTATTAGAGAAAGTCATCAAGAAGGAGGAGTTGAATCTCCGGGAAACACAGAAGTAACTACTTGTATGGGACAGAAGATAGATAAAGGAATGTCAAAGCTGTCCTCTATGAATGTTGATGCACTTCTTTCAGCCGGTAGATCTCACAGTGAACAGTGCATCAAAGTGCTTCATGAAAGAGAGATTTACTAAGTGGTGTGCCAAAGAAGTTCAAACCCAAATGGAACCTGGAATCTGGACTGAAGATATTATGGTTGATTTAAGGCTTACAGTAATCAAGGCATTGCATGCTACCTGGCTGATAGAGCTGTTTAACCACCTCTCAAGCCATGAGGGAAGTTCCCATATCATGAAAGGCTGGGAGAAGCCTGGCATTAGTGCCATTGTGAGTGGTGAAACAATGCTCCCCCCAGAGGATCCATTCAGCGACTTAGAAGTACTGTATAATATGGACTTCCATATCATGTCTGACAGGACATGATAAGAACAAATTTTATCATAGCACTGCATGAAAACTGGAATATTCCAACATATTCAGATGTCTATACAGGTCTCAATAAAACATTTATTCCTTAAATATTCTGCCTATGAATACAGATCATATTTGTGGTCGGAATATCCCTTAAAATTACACCATATATTCTGACCACATTGTTTATCACAAAATGCTTAGACAGGATCACAGTTCAGGAAAATTTATTGTGACTGGAAAAAATGGAATTCTTAATCCCTGAGCTTGACTTCTCATTTAAGTCTGTCAGCCACCCAAAATTCATGTATGATTGTCTTTACCAAGATAAAATAAGGACCTTTTTTTATCTTTTTAGCCAGCTTCTACTTGCATTTTTATAAAATTGTAAAGAGTGGAATCAATAGCCAAAATACTACGTGACAATTTGGGAGCTCTTAATTCTTTTGAAGTTGTGCATTTCCAAATTCCCGAAACTTTAAAGGTATGTTTCAGAACTGCAATTATTGGATGTACCCATGCTGTAATAAAGTATTGTAAAGCAACTCGGAAGGAAGTGTTATTACAGCTACATTGGAGAAAATTTCACAGCTAAGATAATTGTAAGAGTTAAAGATGAAAATTTTTTCACAAAGTTTTTCAACAGTAGCCATATGGATATCAATTACAAGCCAATTCATTCATCCATTTTCATGATCTAGTTTAGATTTTTTATCCTATTAGTCACTAGAAGTATGTTTATCTTCTCAAAGCACCCTGCAAGTCATCCATAGGGTTTGCCTGTTTGATGTGATCACATGCTTATCCATTAACCTAATTCCTGGAACCAAGGTTGGATCCCGAAATATCCCCAGCCTTTGCACTTATTTAGAAAGGATAAAATGCAGATGCTGATTTGTGGATTTTAGGATAAAACATCAAATCAATAAGCCTACTGGCCAGCTCTAGATAAAGACAACCATGCTGCGGTTAATGTAATTGAGTTAAAAGCAGATTCATACAGTGCCCTAGGAGTGGAACTGAATTAGTTATTTTTAATAAGATTTTTTCTATTTCTTGTCCAAAGGTTCCATATTCAAATAATTATTGAGAAGAAATGTCAGATGAACAACTAATGCTTTTTGCACATGAGGGATATATGGGGTTTTGTTAACAACAAACACGCACTTCTGAACATATGTAAACAATAAATTAACCATTACTTGAAAAAAAAAGCAACTGCACAAGTAACACAAAATGTGAAACTTTTGGACAAGAAATAGTTGGAAAATATTGCATTAAAAACAATCAATTCCGGGTGCCTCCCAGCATTCTGTATAAACCTGGATTTAAAGTAATATTTGGCTGTTTGATTTCATTAACTGCAGCGTCCGTAACTAAATGTAGAGCTGGCCAGCAAGTTCACAGTCATTTTATGCCTAAATTGGCATTTTATCCAAACTGCAAATCTACATGTGTGTTTTATCCTAATCTGAAAGAAAGGTAAGTTTAACTGCCAAGAGATGTCCAAATTGAATGCTCTAGAATTGAATAGAAAGTGTACATTGTGTAAGTATATTTCGGATTTGGATTTGAATTTATTAAACAAATAAAATTGCACCATAGGTGAGTTACTTTATATTAACAACTAAAACTATAAGAAAATTACAAACGAATCAAAGTCAAATAATATGCATATAATACCTTAGAAGATAAAACCAAAAGTATGTAGTTTAAAATTGGTTGTTAAGTTTTGTCATGGCAGGGAAAAACTATTCTTGAAATGTTCTGTATTACATTTATAATAGGTGAGATCACCATCATTTCAAAGACATCTTCCGTGCTCATCAAGCTGCAAGCTAGGTTCAAGGTGGGCTAATTTGGGGTTAGTTTTAGAATCATTAAAAAATTTTTGACAAAGTTGTTTGCAATTATCAAAAAGAGTAGTATTCTTGACAAGCTAGCACATGCACTGATTAACACATGAGTGTAAAGACTTGAATTCGATTTTTTATAGTAGAGTCATTAACATTAATAACCACTTTGAGTGATCGAACTTCCAGAAAAGCTTCCGATTGGGTGTTTGGGATGTTAATCAAAATAATTATTTGTCAGTGCTCTTGGGTAAATCAATATTAAAGTCACATTAAAAATTTCACAAAGTATTATGGAAATTTTTGTCAGTGATGTAATAAAGGGGAAAGGGTATAGTAGTCTGCTTCAACTTCTTATTTGTACTTTTCATGGATAAATCGTAACTCTTCTAAGTACATTCAAGTAAGATATTCATATTTGTAAGCTGTTAGATGACCAAATGTTTTGAATAGAAAAGGCTTTACAACTGAATGCATCCTGTACTATGTTTTATTGTATAAACTTTTAAGTGAAATATTATGCTATTTTTACATAAGAAAATTCATTGTTCTGCCATTTACCTATCATAAAATACTCATTGACTGTTCTACAGTAGAGATATTTGGACTACATTCAGATAGACACTTCTACATGAACTGTATATGGTGAATAATAGTTGATCTTTTAACGTATGACTAATTTCACAACATAGAAGATGTTTGCATTCTTCTGCCATTTCTCAACTAGACTGCCAGGTGTGAGTATTTTTTGTTATAATATTTTTTTTCTTTTCCTTCATTGGCCACTGTTGCTTTTCCAAAGTCCACCAAAACTCTGCTAAAAGAATTGCTTTCCTCTTCAACTACAACATTGTTGGATTTTATATCATTGTGTATTATGTTCTGATGATGAACATATTTTATTGCCATAGCAATACAGTGTAGAATATTAATCCAAGCAATCCACAGGAAAGTAACAGTAGTAGTAGTAGTAGTAAAAACTTTAGTCACACGCTAGCCTTGTCAACTAAAGCTGATTTCTACGAGGTACGTGTGAATAACATATATAAGAATATATACAATTATATACATTACATACATATTACATGAGACAATGTAACCACATCTACAGTATACTACACAAATACAAGTATATCAATCAAGCATGCATAAAACAGGTTAAAAAGTGCCAGACAAGATTTAACTCCTGATAAAATTTAGGAGGTATAAGCAGGAATTCTATTTTTAAATATTGTCAATGTATTGGAATTACGCACATCTGCAGGTAGAGAATTCCAAACTTTAGCTCTATGGTAAGAAAAACTTTTCTTTAACTTTTCAGTTTTTTGTTGAGGCAACTGCAGCAAGGTAAAAGAGCCCCTGAGGTTATAATGAGTAATATTTCTCTTATGCTCAAACAGTTCCACAAGCGAGCTTGGGGCCAAGTTATTTAGAACCTTGTACATTGTTTTTGCTTTTGACTTGGCTCATCAAGTCTTGAGAGTTTCCCATCCTAACACTTTTATTACTTCTGGTCCAGAAATATCATTTCTAAAGTTCATTATTATCCTTGCAGCTCTATTTTGAAGTTTTTGAAGCCTGGTGGAAAGTCCGACACCCATGGTATCCCATGCTTCACTGCAATAATCAAAATGAGGATTAATTAAAGCAATGTAGATAGAGATCAGAGTGTCTCAATTAACAAAATTGTGAATTTTCCTAATACCTCCTATTCCTGAGGTAACTTTTTTAGTGACTTTATCAATGTGTCTATTCCAAGATATTTTATCATCAATTTCAACTCCAAGTACGGTAGCATTACTGACTTGTTTGATTTTATCATGATTAATTTTGAGATCTGGCTGTGTGACAAGGTTGTTTAATTTATGAGCTGAACCAATAAGCATAAATTCTGTTTTTGCAACATTAAGGGTCAATTAGTTGACTAAAAGCCACTCATTTATGCATGTAAGATCACTATTCATGTTCAACTCAATTTCCTGTATACTTTTGCCGGGTACTGTAAGATTACTATCATCAGCAAACAGCTGAGGAGTAGCCTGATTTAGACATTCTGAAAGGTCATTTAAGTATATGAGGAAAAAGAGAGGGCCAAGAATAGACCCTTGAGGATTACCATATGTAATACGCCTTTCAGTTGACATCACGTCACCTAATTGACATATTTGATTACGATCAGATAAGTATGAACATATCATGGACAAGGCACTTCCCTTTATGCCATAAAGTTCTAATTTGCTTAACAGAATACCATGGTCAATTGTATCAAATGCCTTCTTAACATCTAACAAAACAACCAAGTTAAACATTTTACGGTCCATATTAACAAACCACCTGTTCATACTATGTAGTAGTGCCGAAGCAGTGGAATGAAATTTGTGAAAGCCAAATTGGTGTTCAGTAAGTAGAGAGTTGTCACTGAGATATTGGCATATCTGGCCATACATTATTCTTTCCATTATTTTATTAATTGCAGGCAAGATTGAGATTGGCCTATAATTTTCTGTTAAATTCTGCAGGCCTTTTTTGTGAATTGGTATAAGTCTAGCCATTTTCCATTCATGTGGAAAACAACTTGAAATCAAGCCATGGTTAAAAGTATGCGTAAGTGATGGAGCAATAGTACTAGCAGCAACTTTTAAAATTTTACCAGATATTTTTTCAAGACCAGCGGCTTTACAATTTGATAAGCCATAGTGAAAGAGGCAAATCAAAAAGTTTTAAAACACGTTTTAAAACTTTTCGACTTGCCTCTTTCACTATGGCAATACACTTAAGAATTCTGAGCTGGGCTCTGATCTTTATATTACAATTACACTTCCCGCCCAGAAAATCAATAGTCAAGATTTGACAAGCCATTCAAAAGCTTAACTACTTTACCCACTGACAACAGTATAAAACGAGCCATTTTAGGATCAGCAGCTTTAACAAAGTGCATCATGCATTGTTGTTGAAGGACCCTTACCAATGCTGTGAAAAGTTGTAACAATCATGAATGGGCTTGTTTCAAAACAAACTCTGACAAGCAGGGGAAGGTTCAGATAATGCAATGTGCTTAGAATGTTTGCTTTTTTGGCTATCTCATCCTTGTTTTGATGCTTGAACTGCTCTTTTGCAACATTTAATGAGCCATATCTGCCCCGACTACAAACACCAAACGTACTTTCACAAACTTTTTCAACAACACAAAGGTCTGTCCTATTCAAGTGAGGCAGATGATCACACAATGAATTTGAATTTTGATTGCTCTCTGCCTTTTTCTAACGGTAACGAAAGTACACAGCATGCTTGTAGAAGCGATTTCTTTTGTCATTAAGCTGGCAAATTCTTCTTCCTTGATCTGCTGGATTAGAGACTTCATTCACAACAATCATTTCATTATTGTTAGTGCAAGATGTTTCACTGGCAAAGGCGTTTTTGGATTCCTTTTGTTGGTCTGTAGACACTCTTGCTTTTATCTTTGCTATAGGTAGTATTTCTTTGTCTGCTCTTCAACAAACAAAGTAAATGGGACTTTTCCCTGTTGTGTTCCATACCTTAGATGGCCAGTAATTTTTGGTAATTTAACTTAACTTTTAAACATGTACTGGATGGTAAAGTTCAAATGCAACTTCATCTACACAGCATGTTTTTCATATTTGATTACTTATTCTGAATGTGGCATAATTGACAGCAATCAGCATCCTACACCTCTCAACCCCATATATGTTTAACTTTACAACACCTGTTGAAACAAGAAAACACTGATTGAAGAGCTTCTACATTTGTAATTAATCAAGTACAACATCAAGGTATCTCAGACTCTCTCAGGCCAAATCCAAATTATGACAAATTTACACACCCACAGTGTTAGTTCTGATTATTATTCGCAAATATTGCATCCGATTAGCTCCATCGTCGGCTTGCCAAAGTGTACAAAAATATGACAACCAGTCTAGGCATTGTGGATTCAAACATTCGTTAAACATGCACTGAAAAATTGGAAAAATATAAAATGATGACATCAACTAAAGTCAGTGGTTGTGGAGACCCCAAATCCAGAGGATGTGAAGTAAGATTTAACGAAGAGTGCAGTGTAGAGTAAGGCCTCCAACCATTTCTTTAAGTTTTCTTTTGAAATTTCACATTCATCGATACCAACCAGAGAAGACATAAACTTTGAATATCTATTGTACTTATGCAGAATTTGCCAAATTATTTTAAATGCAAGACGTTGAGGTGCATGTGCACAACCCACCATTTTCCCAGAAGCCTGGTAGTGTAAAACACCAAATCAGTGGGACTCAAAGCTATCCTAAGGTATGCTATTTCTATGATTAGTGAGTTTGTGACAATGGTTGGTCAAAAGATGAATAATGAAGCTATAGTTACTTTATAGAAATTTTTTCTTGGCACTTGAACATTGAAAAGTATTTTCAATTGCTCATTGTCACTTACAGAAGAAGAAATTAATGCATGCAAAAACACACACTAGAGTGGACGCCATTATGGACTCGCATTTGTATAAAATCTAAAATTCGGGAGAAAATCCATACATGTATAAGTTCAAATCTCCTTTGATTTCTGGATAAACAGGTACAATGGCAAAATTGCCAGGCAAGAAATTTTAACAGGTCTTAATTGAATGAACCTTCATATTATCACTGTCCAGAATATCAGTTGAATCATGAAACAGTCATAAAATTTCGCCATAAAATGGTTTCATTGGTCCATAGACCGTGTTAATTTTGGCTTGGTTTTCAAATGGTATGTCATTGTAAAATCAATGATGTAAAGTGTTTTCTATTAAGTGCATCAAGATTTGGCAAAACACAGAGATCAAAGGATCAATCTATACACCATGGACATTAACATTACTGATTTGATTATGAAATTGGGACTTGGACTCAAATATGGATTCGAAATAGAAATTCCTGATCTTTAAAACCCAAAAACTGTTCGATCAAGAAAACAAATATTAAAATCTTGATTACTTGCTGAGACATTGGGTCAGAGGACCCAATGGCTGGACTACTTCTTTAATTACATCGTCCGCTGATGTAAATGAGCTACAATACAGAAATATGTAGAACTTCAATGCAGCTTTATTGATTATATATCCAAAGTGAAGATGTCTAGTCTGGTTTGAATACTTCCACATGAATACTTATGTAAACCCGTACCCCTACCCTTTCAGAGTAAACACAAAATATAACAAAAACAAATAGCTTTATGGCTTTCAATAGACACCAATCAAGCTCAGTGGGTGCCTCATCACCCTGCTGATACCTTCAAAACAAGTGATATGGTGATAGGAAGGGTAAAGTAAGGCAACAATTGACCCTTTACAACAAGCACAGCATATTGTCATAATGCACACTTGGGGTAATCACAATCAGGAATGTAGTCAACAAAAGTGAACATAGCTGACCACTCTGTATGAAAGTTGAAAGACAACGGAAACCACTCAACCACAACAATGGGTATCCCTAGACGGCTAGTCTCCCATATTGTTGCCTCACAGAAATGATAGTGTCAAAAAAATTTAGGTTTAGTAAGTCAACTCTTGATGTCCATTAAAAGATTGGCACGCTTTTATTTTCATGAAGAAATGATGTTGAACAAGTCACCATGGAATGATATAGTATGTGTTTTGTGTTAGGGGTATGTTGGTTGGACCAAACTGAAGGTTTACTCCCACTGCACTGCATTTTATTTGAAATATTATTCAGCATGTTATCAGACAGGCCTAACGATAGAAGCATTTCCCTCAGATAATATTGAATTTTGATCACATTGTATGAAGTAGGCAACAAAAGTCAACACCATGTTAAAACAAATGTCATTGTGAATATTGCAGTGTGCATTGAAATATTTTTGATGTCCTCCACAACTGATCGGTGGCATTGGCTTAAACAGACATACTTCTTCCTAGTTCATGAATGCATAAGCATTGCAAGTGGTGGATAACATGCATTAAAGCAAGTATAATGAATTTATTTAAAAACTAAATTTAACCCCAGAGAATATTTAATGACCAAGGAAAAGGAGTGTTAAGGTCTTAAGTTTTCACTTTTGAAAGTTATAGATTAAAATTATGATTAAAACATTTTACTTGACGATGTCATGACAATATTATACATACAATTGCCATCAGCATCAAGGTCGCTAAATTTGTAAAACCAAATGTCTATTTAGTTATTTTAAAGTTCTCTTGAAAATCAGCTGCTGGTTGGATTTGTTGTGATAGTGTGCCCATTTACAATACATAATAAAATTGTAATAATAATCTGCTTAACAAACCCACTTTTGTTGCAAAGGATTTACTATTAAGACCCTTTCTTTCTGGTTATCACTAAGTGATATTTCACCTTCCACTGGACAGAAACTTCCCCAAATTCTTGAAACAAGGATGCACACCATACTTCCAGTGGTGAATGATAACAATTTCTCATTTTATGCAGCTTAAAACACCAAACTCAAGCCAAAAGGTAGATTTCACAGATTGTAATATCATCTGTTTTTTTTTATTTCAACCATTTGCTTCAAAAAGTACTGGACTACAGTTGATCAGAGTTCATCACCCTGGCTGACTAACCCATATTCAAAAAAAGAAGAGTCAATTTTGTGATTTGGTCTTGGTGATGGACAACTGTATTCTGGCGAGTTCTAAGCATGCTTGTGGCACAAATATCTCCATGACCCTTTAATCATTGCCTCAAGATCTTCTTGATCAGTGTCATCCATACAGGTGGTCTTAAATGGAGGCAGTGGTTGTTGAAATGTAGAATGCATATCCACAGTATGTAGAGTTTTATCAGTTTTTACAGGTGGTGCTACAATGATGGTCGGGCGGTTTTTTTGCTGTGCAGTCTACCTTTCTGTTTGTTGCTGGTTTGTTTTCCAATCTCATGGACTAGAAGAGGAGGAATTACATTGTATGTCCTTTCTTCCATTGGCATCGAAGTTTTCTAGTGGCTCATCCTCAACAATTTTCCTCGTAATTCCAGGTCATTCTTGCAGTATTACTGGCTATGGATCCTGGTGAACTTAAATTAAGTATGAATTGTTCTCCTGCCGTTTGTACTTTGATTCCAAATAGCCCTTGCTTTTTTGTGGACCTCAGGAACTCATTTTGCTTTCAAGCCAGATGCAAATTTTTTACAGGCTTGGTGCTTCGCCATTCAATGATTCTGTCATCGGTGGAAAGCCTTTGTTCAAACTGGGGGCAACAATGTTTCATTATAAACAACAGGGCACATTTTATCGAATTTTCTCACAATAAATATCTGAAACAAAGGCTCCTTATTCAGTTAAGAGCGAGTCATCCTTTAATCCCAGTGTACTGTCAACATCCTTGTTGATGTGTGGTGACATCCATCCACATCCAGGCCCAACAACAACCAGTGCTAACTCTAGTGCAAATAGTATTAATCACAATGCTATTGGCCAAAGACCTAGAAAATCAGATTTGTTCTGTATGTATATGAATGCTAGGAACTTGAAAAAGAATATCTACACACCAAGGAATTTACCTATTTCAAATCTTTTAAAGTTTCAAGAGGTTTATTCGAACATGCTTGACCTAATCTTTATATCAGAAACGTGGCTTAATAGTGAAATTCTTAACAAGGAAATTCTTCCGTATGGATTCAACATATATCGTGCGGACCGCACATTGGAACGAACTGGAGGAGGAGTTTTGATAGCCATTAAGCAGGGCACTTTTATAAGCTCTAATAAAGTTGTGTCTATAAGTACAAATAGCCTAGAAGCTATCCTTCCGAGTCATAGTAAATTACTCCTTGTGTACTGGTACAGACCTCCAGACAGCAATGACATGTTTGACTTTAGATCCTTGGCAGATAACTTTTTTTCCAGTTATGAACAAGTCATCATTGCTGGTGATTTTAATCTCCCAAATATTAATTGGATGGATTCTAATTATACATGCAATGGTGCTCTGGACCAGGAGTTCTGTGATATTTTAGATGATTACTTTATGTCCCAAAATTGTCTTCTCCCTACCAGAGAATTGAATATCTTGGATCTATTGATTACCAATCATCCCGAGCAAGTATCCATTTTAGACATTTGTGACCCTAAAGAGATGGGAATGTCCTCTGACCATCATGTTGTTCATTTGAAGGTTTTGTTGCCTGTAAGCTCTACCAAGCAACCAAAGCGATTAGTCTTTGATTACAAATGAGCTGATTTTGAAGGCTTGAGAAACCGCCTAACCGAACTAGATGTCTGCTCTTTATTATCAAATAATAAAAAGGAATCTACTATACATGACAATTGGCCAGCCAAAAAAATACTGTATTGTCTGTGGTGTATGAATATATTCCGATTAAATATGTAGATCCATGTTGTACACCCCCTTGGATAACTCCATTGATCCTACATCAAATCCATAAAAAGGTCAACACCCGCAAAAGATTCTTAAGCAGGGGATCTGGTTATTTCAAGGAAAAGTTTAACAAATTGAGAGCGGATGTCAAAAAAGCGGTCCAAGAAAGTAGGGAGCCATACTTTTCTTGACTAGGTACTACCTTACAGGTCAACCCAAAATGCTTTTGATCTGTTTTTGATATTAAATCTTCATCCAGAACCATCCCCACCTCAGTTTCAACTCCAGATCCTAACAATCCTAAAAATAGATTTTATGCATATTCTCCAAGCAGCATTGCCAAGATGTTCAATGAATACTTTCACTCCACTTACACCAAGCACGTAGCTACAGGGGTGTAAGGGGGTGCAATCGCCTCCCAAAAATTTGTCCTCACCCCCCAAAGAAAATTCTGAAGTGGTTTCAAATATAATTTAAATATGCCAAAATCTGATAGATTGTTATAATATCTTATGGAAAATATTTTTTTCGCTGACCATTCTGACCTATTTTTGTAACTTTTACCATGTCCACTACATTTGACAACATGAAGTAGTCGCTGAGTAGTCTGGGTAGAAACGGAAATTGCGGGCGTCAAAACTGAAATTTTATAACCACTAATCCGTTTTGGCTAATTTAGCTTTAAGACTTTAAGTTGTTCAAGAGCTTTTTCGAAAGGTAAGTCATGTTTTTTTATCTCTTGCAACATTTATTTTATTTTCAGTTAACCAGGAATGTTAGGCTGGCTTTTAATAGCAGAATTACTTGAGTTATTTATTTTCTGTTTGGATTGTTAGCAATGCAAATTTTGCATGACGTTGATGGTTGACGTCAAACTCAAAGATGAAAACACTCAAAGGAAGTATAATTTATGTGCGACAATTGTACTGAAAGAGAGTAAGGCCACTGATATTTTTAGTAGGTTCGGTATCTCGCTCAGGTCTTCAATGCTCATTTATGAATAGCCGAGCGAAACAACAGTTCAACGTCTAAGTCAGCATGGTGTGCCACATGTCTCTTACTGTGTTAATCTGCCAGTCTGGATTCTGAAATGGAAAACCTTTTATCTCTTAATACTCTTATAGATTTTTGCTGCCTTTTGTTTCCCATTTTAACTTGTGATTTTAACATGAGTAAAAGGTTACCACAAACTATGCCAAAGATATCGTCATATTTTGTAAAGCGAAATCGAACGGAGGACACAGAACCCGCTTCTAGGGTGCATAGTGATGAGACGCAGACTCCTAGTGTCGAGAGCTTAGAACTAGAAGATTCACATTCATCTGTTTCGACTTTAGACTGTAGTAGCTCCAGAATCTTCGCTATCGAGGCAAACACGAATGAAGGGAGAACAGAAGCCTTATCTCTCAGGGGCTTATCAAAAAAGGGTGAGAAACCAAGTCAACCTACCATTACGTTTCCAAAAAACTCGCAGGATAGACATTTCAATAGTCACTGGTATTCTCACTTCTCATGGTTGGAGTACAGCATAGACCAAGACGCTATGTTCTGCCAACCGTGTCGGCTTTTCGGTGGGCCAACACCTGAGCCTACTTTCTCAGCAACAGGACTTCGTGACTTGAGGAAACTTGGTGAGAAGTGCAGAAAGCATCTAGGTTCCGCATGTCATGCAGCAGCTGCTGAATCTCTGAAACTGTGGATGGTGCATCAAAAAATAGGCACAGTTGATAAATAACTTAATCCTGATTTTTGCAATGAAAAGTTCATCAACAATAACAAACAACATTTGATGACCATTCTTGATGTTATCATCTTTTGTGCTAAGCAAGAAATTCCTCTTCGAGCAGATGACAAATCAGACAAGTGAAGAAATGGAGGGAACTTTCTAGAACTATTAGAACTGATAGCTAAGTATGATGATAATGTAATGAGGAGGATGAAAGCCCTCCCTGATAATGCTAAAATGCTAAGTCCAGAGATTCAAAATGACCTGCTTCAGTGAATTACTTCTGTTCTTCTTGAGCATATTAAGCAACAAGTAGAAAATGTCAGTTTTTATACTGTTCTTGCTGATGAAGTGAAAGATGCATCCAAGAAGGAGTTGTTGGGGGCTTCTTTACGATATTTGCATGCAGGCAATATTGTTGAAAGAGCAATTGGGTTTATTGAGTTGAAGGGAATGGATGCAAATAGTATATCTTCAAAACTCTTAAAGCTACTTGAGCCCTTTAATCTTGATCCCCGTAAGTGTGTAGGTCAAGGTTATGACGGAGCTAATGTCATGTCGGGTAGAAATGGGGGAGTACAAGCCTTAATAAAGAAGGCTGGTTATGTTAATGCTACCTACGTTCATTGTGCTTTGCACAGGCTCAACTTAGTCTTATCTAAGACTGCTGAACGACACTCAATTATAAAATAATTTTTTGACACATCAGATTTGACATATGCCTTTATGACTGGAACAAAACACCACGCAAGTTTCTTAGACATTCAGCGTGAACATTATCCAAACACTCAGGTTCTTGAATTCACACACTCATGTAATACTCTTTGGTCATCTCATTCGATGGAAGTTGAAAGGTTTCTGCATCGATTTGATTGCATTCTTGATACTTTAAGCTTATTTGAGGATGACCAAGATGCACAGACGAGGCTTGCTGCCAAGTCCTTGCTTGGTGTTTTACAAACTAAGAAATTTGTAACCCTCTTAGTTTTCTTTGGTAGGCTGTATGACTACTCTGACTTTTGTACCAAGGGTTTTCAGAAGTGCACAATGACTGTTTCTTCTCTCCAGATACTGCTTAGTGACCTGAAAGAAAGGCTGTCCAATTTCAATTTTGACAAAGTATTAGAATATGCTACAGATTTGATGTGAGAAGTGCTAGTAGACAACGACGTATTCCTGAAAGCTTAACACACCTATGTAACTAGCACTGTTGGACACCAACATTCTTCAAACTTAGAAGAGGTTACAACTGTTCTGCATCAAAATCTTGGCGAGATCTTAGGAGAACTAGATGCTCGTTTAGCACAGAACAATTGGGCATCATGAATGCTCCTTCCTGTTCTTTACCAAGCTCCCCCAACTTTCTTCACAAACAGGAGCTCGATAAGTTGTTGCAACTGTACTCTCTAGATATACACGATTGTGAAATAGAAGTTTTTCGTTCATTCGTTGCCAGACATGACACATCAAAGTTTAAACTTTGATTGATGTCTTGGATATAGTTGACAAAGACATTTTCCCTTCCATTTACAGTTTATATCAGCTACTTGTTACAATTCCTCAGACATCTTGCAAGGTTGAGCGGATGTTCTCCTCCGTGAAGAGAATTAAAACACATCTGTGCTCTAAGATGACCACTGTACGTCTTAATAGTTTAGCACTGTTATCTACTGGAAGAGATATTATTGAATCTCTTAAGAAGAGCGACATAATCAATTTTTTTAAAACATGTCTGCGCTCTAAGATGATCACTGTACTTCTTAATAGTTTAGCACTGCTATCTACTGAAAGAGATATTATGGAATCTCTTAAGAAGAGCGACATAATCAATTTTTTTAAAAGTATGAGGCACTGTCGTCTTTTGTAACTTTGTGCTGTTGTTGCAAAATACGTTGTGTTTGAATTTGAATGTCAAATGTTCTTTGTTGAGTTGTTAATTTTAGTTTAAATAGAGCAATTTATTTATACTGCTACTATAGTTTTGGTGAATGTATACTAATAAAAAAATAGTAGTTTTAATCTTTTATGCAATATTTCTAGTTTTGTATATGGTTGCATCTTGGAAGAAACAAATTATTATAAATTCATTGAATTAAATAATCATGAAACAAAATTAAATTTAAGAAATATAAATGAAAAAATGAACTTGAGTGTTGAGTTATATTTGTATTAGTGTTAACATTTTCAGCTTATGTTGACAACTGCCCCCCCCCAAATTTTACATCCTAGCTACGTGCCTGAATTACACAATGCTACTGGAATAGATAAAATATCATGCAAAATTATTAAGATAGCTACACTGCCCATAGCAGATTCTTTGAAATACATCTTTGATCATGCTATTACTCTAGCCTCTTTTCCTGATGAATAGAAATTGGCTAGAGTTATACCTCTCTACAAGAGTGGCCATCGAAATACACCTGAAATATACCAGACATAACTTGCTTCAATGCAAGTTATGTCTGAAGCAATGGACACTTTGACAAGGAGAAATCTTGATTTTGAAAATGGAAGGAGTTTCTTTCTGTTCCTGATTTGTTACTGTAAGTTGAATTTTAGGTGTACCGCAAACCTTCAGTACATGGTATTTGCCTAGAGTTGGAATAAGAAAAAGTTGATCAGTATCTCCAAAACAATAAGTTCTTGATCATCTTGGAATGCTATAAAACGGACAGGGTCTTACTTTGCCTAGCATGAGAGATGTGATCAAATAAATCTACGGTTTAACAAAGGGACATAAGCTAACTTTGTAAAAGCCTCAGGTGTGAATAAAATTAAAGCAAGATGCAAGCTTTTGGTTGGAGTTCCTCCAAGGTTTAATGTGGCGAGTTTGATCTAGACATCATTTTATTGCAAAGTTTAATATTCCTTAAATTATATCATAGTCTGATAGTATTAACTTTGAATATCTGTGATTTATACTGTATCATTACTCAGAAAAAAAATCCAACAATGTAGATCCAGTCATTTGATGCAGTGTATGTCCAAATCATATTGACATACACCGACATCTTCAGTGGACAATGTCGGCAGCTGGTTTGCTTTGACTTCTATCAAGGTACTTTAGTGTGACAATATTGCCACTGATAGTTCTACAACGTTTGTTAAATAGTGATATCATCCTTCATACATGAGATATTTAGGCTCATGTATAACTGTGCAAATGTATTTTTGGTGATAACATTGTCATGCATTCTTTTTTCTAGAGCACTGTGATATCGATTGTAAAGTAGAAAGAGGAGAATGATGGCGATGACTTATTTATCATGGCTGAAAGGTACAATCATAATGCAATTTATTTTGTATCCTGCCACCTGTATTTAATCCATTCCACCCCTAAAAAGTCCAAAGTCTGGAGCGTTAAAAATTAAATAAAACTCTACCTTCTATTAAGCACAAACCTTAAGGAGGTATTTATCTTCTTTAGAAAACAGATATGTTTTAATTTGGAACTAAGAGCACAATGCCGTAATTTAAACTTTTTATGAAGATTTCTGTTCATTTAATTGACCCTTTCGATGTATAAACATTGGAAGAGGAAAGGTATAAGGAGTAAGGAAAACATTTTTAAGATATTACTTATGACAGGGTCGAGGAGCTTTACACATAGACTAAGCCAATCCTTATTGATATCATCAAATTAAACTATGAGAGAAACAATATGGATTTTTCCCTTACAGTAGATAGAATAAATGTTGGATCCTTTTATAACCATAGTCTGTTTGATCTCATAAAATGACATTGAGCTTTGTGCTACTAATCTTTGTCTTTTGGGAGGAAGTTGAAAGACATTGTCAATCAATGCTCTTAAAAAAATCCACAAATTAACTGTGAATGACAACTTTTTTGTCAATATCAAAATAAAAGTCTTCAAAAAGAATATATTTTGTGTCCTTATATAGAATAGATTCGCCATCAAACATTGCAAAGATAAATAAGATCGTGAAAGAAGTTTTCATGTCGGAAAAGAGCAGAGGAAACAATATAAGTTATGAAAAGGCAACCGGTTGGTAACAAAGCGAAAATAAAGAAAACTGTATTCAACAATTTTTCTTCAAATACATACTCTAGATTTGAGCATCAATATAGTTCTACATTGTATATAAGAAGATTACCCAACTGAAACCAAATTTTAGATTGTCCCTTGGAAATAATCTAAATTATTTAAGCTTATTAATGTAGAGTATTTATTAAACACAAACTTATGTTTATCATAATGCATTGGTCTGTGTCCTGATGCTTTGTCTGAATGCACACAGATCGTCCATTGCAAATAATTTAAGTTGTTCATCAAACACAAACTTAAGTTAATCATAATGCATTGGTAGCAGTCTGGTTTGTGTCCTGATGTTTCATCTGAATGCACACAGATTGTCCATTGCTAATAATTTAAAACACACACTTTCAAGCTGTTCTCTCAGAAAAACTTTCTGAGTCCCTGAGGGGAATCGAACTCATAACTTTCTGATCGCTGATGAGATGCTCTAACCATTGAGCTACAAAGACTCAGATGGTGAGCGAAGGTTAAATTTGTGTACTGGTTCATATAGATGGTAGACATATGTACTGCCAGTCTGCAAGTCTTGATATGTCATCTATTTGTTTTTGTGTTAATAAAGTGATTGTGGTAGCTTGGTAATTATATTCTTAATATGCATGCTCTCAAGCTGTTTTCTCAGAAAAACTTTCTGAGTCTCTTACAGGAATCAAACCCGTAACCTTCTGATAGACGGCTTATCGAGACTTGCAGACTGTCAGTACATACGTCTACCATCTATATGAATCAGTACACAAATTTAACATTCGCTCACCGGTCATCAGGAAGTTACAGGTTCGATTTCTGAGAGAACAGCTTGAGAGTGTGCATATTAAGAATATATTTACCAAGCTACCACAATCACATCATTGATTAAATTATTTAAGCTTATTGATATTGCATATTTATCAAACTCAAACTTAAGTTAATCATACTGCATTGGTCGCAGTCTGGTTCATGTTCTGATGTTTTGTATGAATGCACACAGATTGTCCATTGCCAATAATTTAAATTATTTAAGCTTAATGTAATGTGTTTATCAAACTAAAAATTATGTTAACAATAGTGCATTGATAATCTGTTTGGGATCCTGATATTTCATCTGAAGGCACACAGATTGTCCATTGCCCATAATTTAAATTACTTGATTTTCTTCTTGTACAAATTTCAACCAAGTTTAAACTTAAGGTAATCATAACGTAGAGACAGTAGCATGGCTTGTGTCCTAAGGTTTCATCTGAATTCAAACAGATTACGTTGGTCAAGCTTCACCCCTTCCTCTCTGAGACTATCCCCATTGATGAGTAAAGTCATCTGGTGCTGCACAGAGTAAAATACTGAAGTCTGCTTCTGACCTTAAAGAGTTAAAACATATTGCAATGATTGTTAGTTAAATAGTTGATAAGTTAATAACCAAACCGCTGTTTTTTTAGGGTTTCATTTTGTGCTACATTTTGTCTAAATTTCTGTTTATAAATTCAGATGCTGTAAAAAATAATCTTCGCTCGATTACGAACAATCCTCTTACTCTGAACAAGAAAAGAAAGCTGTACATGTGGAGCAGGAGAGAAAGAGTGAGGATTTTTTATCAAATAGCAATCAACAAGCTCTTTGAAATTTTCGATGCCTATCCTAATATAACCACATATCATTGGTGAACCAGTTTTTGAATAGAACTACTCATTTATTTATTTATTTATATATTTCATTAGTTGTTGGAATGAAGTGGAACTTCAGCAATATGGAACGGTGCTGGAAATTGGCTATATGTCCGAAGATGAAGACAATGAAGATCGCAACGGTTGGTGTCATCTGAAGCTGGAATGGCAGGCAGATGAAATAATGGATATCAGTTGGAACATCAAAGAAAGCACCCAGAGATGATAACCAGAATTGTGGTGTAAGGCATGGAATTCAAGAAACAAGAAATAAAAGAACACCAAATAACAGAAGTTGTTGTGGCAGAGTTTGAATGTGCAGAGGAAACAATACACTCCCTACTAGTAATGCAGACAGAACTCAAAGAAGTCAGCAGCTATGTTGCACTGCTCACAGAGAAATAAACTTGTCTCATTCAGATGTTATAAATGCAGTAATGGATTAGAAGCATTTACCGAAACCAGTTATTCATTAGCATAAACATTTAGGAATATATTTTGATGAACTGATTATGAAGAGAGCTTTAATCATGGAAGGAGTGTGATAATCAATTAAAAGATATTCGATAATTAATGTTTGCAGAAGCAACCCATTTCTAAATATCAACATAAAATTGTAAAGTTATTGGTCCAGAGCCTAGTTAACTATCTTGCTCATCATACATGTAAAGCAGTCAATTTTCATAACAAGGACTTATTTACCTTAGTAGTAGAGTTTTGATGCAATTCTCAAATAACCAGCTTCTCTCTTAAACATACAAGAAAACCTTTGAAAAGTTGCTTTTTATTATATGGGGTTTTAAGAGTTTCTAGTTTTCACATCTTTATTCAAGTACAATTATCTCGGCTGCCTAGACAGTATATAAATGCAAACAAGTGAATATTAATTGGTAAATATTCAGAGAAATCTGTAAAATTGAGTGAAGTTCCCTATATTTATGTTGTATGTTTCTTTGGTTATATAAATATAAATAACAATGCAAGTACTTGGGAGCAAAACTTTTTTGCTTTGACATTTGTAGCTGTCTCACAGGTTTATACTCTATAAAAACACCTTATTTGTGCCCATGCAAACATAACCTGGCTGAATTTCAACTGTTTGATGCCAAGTTTATTTTTCCCTTTAGTTTACTAATTGTTATATGTATTAGGATATAATTATAGAAAGTTCATTTTACCTTATGTCCATGTGAACCATTGTAGCCAGGGCAAAATTAGTAAAGACTGTATGTGACAGGAAGGAGTGAAGCTTAAATAAAATCAATCACCAACGAAAAAAAAATTAGAGGCTACATGACATATGTCCACATTTGGGTTTGGATCTTATCGGGAAATGCTTTACAAAAAAATTTTAGAATTCTTAAGTTTTCACAAGGAAATTTTCGACCATCATGAAGAGGAAGGTGGGAGGACAGGAAATAAAACCTCAGACTAAGTGCAAAAACTGTGAAGCAACAGGTCTCATTTTCATCTTGTATCATTAAAAATTCATCCAGCAGAGTCAAGTTGAATCCACCAGCTTGATTTTGGGCAACCCTTGCATTCTGGGCTGACGTCTTAGCTTAGGCCCAGGTGGGCCTGTGTCTAGCTACTTGACTGATCAAGATATGATTATGTTGTTCCATTATATGCCATACTTACCAGAAATACGTGAATAAAGCATGCCTATCATAAAACGTCTGTTTTCTTATCGAAAAATCTTTGGCATATTTTTGAACCCTGCTGGCTATCTCATATGTTTTACATGAAAACTAAGCAATGAATCAAATGAATAGCTATTTTTTCTTTTGAAAAAATAATTCATGTGCCTGCATGTAATGGAAGTTTTTTTATTAATATATTATATATTTTCAATTTCAAAAACCGATTTCTGCTGTGGTAAGAATCATATAAAATGATACAATGCAATTAAAGACAAAGTTTTGCCAATTTAATGGAAATATTCAGACCATATTTGATACAACTTCAACACTAATTTAGCAATGATATTCGAACATCAAAAGTGTTTTATTCTGACATATTCAGACAGCAATACTGGTGAGTATGCCTGAATATCAGGCAGCGGCAGATTTAGGGGTATTCACATGAAGCACAGCGAATAACGTAGATTTCAAATTTACACCAACTATTTTATTGTGCCTTGTGTGATTCGGTCATTGCTTCATGCAATTTCCATCGAGATTTCATGGGAATGGATCCCGTTTTATTCCAGGTTTTATGATGGCTAAATGAGCCTTCTGTTTTGATTTGCACAATTGCCGGTACCACCAGTAAGGCCATGAGCTGTGCACCACTTGAAGCACAATCTGGGCATTTGATTGGTGCAGAGAATCTGTGATCTTTATGATTGCTTATTGGCTGAAAAAATCGAATTTACACATTCCCATTGGTTTAAATTTGTGCATGTAGTGCACGACAGCTTGTGCTACATGTGAAATATGATTGGTCCATTGGTTGAAGCAGCAAAGCACTTGCGATCAGCCACAAAATTCTGCTTTTGTTTGATATGGCAAGCTCCTATTTTGCAAATCTTCTGTATTGAAATCTGGAATTAATAGGATTCAGAATGTATTCCTATGAATCTGTTCAGTCTTTGCTGAAGTCTAACAACTTATCAATGATTAAATGCACGTATAGCGACTTATTTGAACAAATAGACATTTCAAAGTCTAAGTCAACCGACGAACTCCTCGCAGCTATGTTCAGTGAGGATCATGGTCTGGCTAGAAATGTTGGGGCTGAATTCTTTGTTCCAGTGGCATCTCGTCAACAAAAGAAATATTTTGCGATTAGGTATGTTGTGCTTAAATTTTCAATGACTGTCTTAGGTCACTTGGTAAAATATCTTGCTTTCTAAATTTCATCAGCATGTTGCAAAGCATGACAGCATGCCCCTGGTGGAATTAGCATAAATATGCATTACACAATCGCATTGGAATTTCCCATTAAAAATCAAAAGAGTGGCAATATGATGGGCATTAAGAACCAAAATTAAACTCTGTTAATATTATATCAGTATCATGACTAGATTTATATTGACACTCTGTTTTTCCTTTTGTTGAATTGTATATTTGTTGTGCTTTTAATAGATCTGAAGCATCGGGCAACTGTTTGTACAGTTTTGCATCTTTGGTAATGGCAGGTGACAACAGCATGATCCAACTTTTAAGGATTTTAACCTCTCGAGCTTTTCTTGAATGCTGGTTATTATTGTGAACATCCTTGTTTTGTCTCTGCAGCTTCTGAGCACTGTGAGTACTCTCTTGCTAATATTTTGCCTTTGTCAGTGTCATTTAAAGCTTTTGATTCTGGCTTTACTAAGGAATCTTTAGTAAAATATGAAGCTATTTTGAATTGTGCTGATAAACAGTGGTCATCATTTTTGTGTATTCTTGGTCTGTCTTCTATTTTATGCCGATGCATAATTACTTATTATCCTGACTTTGGGGAAGAGAGGTATAAATCTTTATTCAATAGATGTGTTCAGCCATGCCAATTAAACAAGTTTAATGATCCACTTAATATTTTATTTTGTCATGAAGGTCTTGTAAAAGCTTGAGAGATTTTTCAGGCGAATCACTTTGTTCCTATTCTATTTTGTTCTCATCAGCCAATTAAGAGAAAGTCAGCTGCAACTAATGAACCATCCTCTACTTCAAAGAAACCTAAGCAACAATCAATCTAAACCAAATATATTGAATTTTTTCCATCCAACTGGAAAACCCCTTGTAACTTTAGATACTGCTGCTAAAGCCCCTAATACAATTTTTTCATCTTCTCAGCAACTAACCACTCTTTCTTTATCTTCTAATAATGCTGAGCCTAAATTGCAACAAGCAACTGATACAGTCAAGCTACCCATGACCTCAAGTACAACATTGCAACTGCTGAAGAGGTAAAACTGGTAAATTCAACAATGACTTTTGATGTTGCCTTCTTTCGGGAAAAGGCCAAAGGTATAACCAATTCAGAAATATGTAATTTAGTCAAGAATGTGTTTAAACCAGATGAAAATTTTACTTTACCTAAAACTGCGGATTCTCAAGGCAGATTTAGGAGTTTTTGTTATGAATGGCTAAAAATGTATCCATGGCTTTGTTACTGTCCAGCTAAAGATGCTGGTTACTGTTTGTCTTGTGTTTTGTTTGGAGATCGTTTCCCTGGTAAGGCAAGAAGAATTCAAACTTTATATTCTCAACCTTTAAATTTTTGGGTCACTGCAGCAAATGTTTTGAAGCGGCATGCAGGGCATGGTAGTGGGGGAGAAATGGGCTTGCATGCTTGTACTTATCCTATTTTGAGTTCATTGATTTCTCAAATGTCAAGCAAAACCTTACCAATCGAGACAATTATTGACACCAACCTTAAAAAAGAAATCATCATCAATTGTTGATACTGCGATTTTTTGTGGGCGTCTTGGTATTCCTTTACGTGGTCATTCGAGATGATGCCAAATACCATTCTGAAATTGGTTGTTATTCCTCTGGTGGTGTTGGTAATTTTGTGGAATCTTTAAATTTTAGAGTCAGAGCAGGTGATAAGTTTCTAGAAGATCATTTACAGACATATGGAAAGAACAGTACATATATTTCTAAAACAAGTCAAAATAAAATCAACTGTTGTGGCAAGTGATCACTGAACAAATCACAGAAGATGTCAAGAAAGCTAAGTTTTTTTCTATTCTTGCTGATGAAGATGCTGACTCCTCTCATAAAGAGCAACTTGCCTTTATTTTGCATTTTGTTGATGCAGATATGAATATCCATGAGGAGTTTATTTCATTTCTTCATTGCAAGTGGGGCTTAAGTGTGACCTTGCTAAACTTATTCTTGATGCCTTGGGTGAACTTACTTTGTCTATTGAAAATTGCAGAGGGCAAGGGTATGATAGTGCTGGTGCTGTAGCTGGACACATCAATGGTTTGGTAGCCCAACTATTACGACTTAATAGAAAAGCACTCTACACTTATTACTATAGCCATCGTCTCAATTGATCTGTCTGTGATTCCTTAGCTATTGTGGCGGTTAAAAACATGCTAAAACATGTTAATGAGGTTTCCCATTTCATTCGTGTTTTTCAGACACGTAGTATCCCATTTGAAAAAAATATTAAAGTGCATTTACCTGATTCAGAAACTTGAAAAAGCAAATTAATTGATGTTTGTAGGACTAGGTGGGTTGAACGTGTTGAAGGTTTAGACACTTTTCAGGAACTTTTTATTCCCCTTTTTTATACTGTTGATGAGATGGCTGTCAACTTAGATGGTGAATTTAGCCCTGCTGTTTCTAATGATGCAGCATCACATTTGACGCGTATTTGTAAGTTTGATTTTATTGTAGCATTAGTCATAACCAGACGTGTCCTTGATGCAACTTTGGCCTTAACACAGTTACTGCAGAGGAAGAGCATTGATATCATGGATGGACTTCATTTGATTGAGAGTTTGAAGAAGGAAATGGCTATAATGCGTAATTCCGTCGATCATTTTCATCATGCTTGGTATGAAGAAGCTTTGCAACTTGCTGCCAAAGTAAGAGTGGAGGAGACCAAGCCAAGAACAGATGGTATACAAACAGCGAGGGCAAATATACCATTTACTACTGTTTCTAATTACTTTAAATGTATTATTACTGTTCCTTTGATTGACCACCTTAATTTATCTCTGAAGACATGTTTTGATACTGATAGCATTAATGTTAACAAAGGCTTATGTATCGTTCCTGCCAAAATGATTTCTTTTATAAGCCAAGGCGTTGACTGGAAAGCACAGTTTAAAACAGTAGCTTGTTTTTACCATAACGATTTGCCAAACCTTTTAGCTTTGGATGCAGAACTGTCTTTATGGAGTACTTATTGCACAACTTTTAAAGGACCTCGTCCTTCCAATATTTCCACCATGTTAAAATCCGTGCATTTTGATGGTTTTGTAAATATTAAAACAATTTTGCATATTTTAGGAATGATACCTATTACATCATGTGAGTGCAAACGATCAATTTCTTCTCTTAGAATGCTGAAGGATTATAAAAGAAGTACCATGGTTGAAGATTGTTTAAATGGCCTTGCTCTACTGAAAATCCATCAAGAAATCGTGCCTGACACCAACAAAGTTATTGAAAAATTTGCAATTGGTAACACACATCTAAAATTTATGTAAGAGAGAAATATTTTCAATTTTACTTTAACCCTTCACTGGCAGCTTTGCCATATGCCAACTAATTATATTTGCTCTGTCTAACGCCAGACCTCCTGAAATGTGCTAAGCAAAGTTGATATAAGCCAAATTACACTATATAAAGAGTTATTGATCAAGGTCCACTGTCCATTTTAGAATCGTTGAATCCACTTAGACAAAAAATTATTTTATATAATACAGATTTTAAAACAAGTACAGCTTATGGGTTTTTGCTAGATTTATTACTAAAAAATGCAATTTCTTTTACTAGTGCGTATTTTCCTACATGAAATAGCGTGTTTGTAATATTCAGTCATCTTTGCCGGCAGTAACGTTTACACTCTAAAACATTCTTATTGCTCATCGTGTACATGACCATGAAACTAGTTAGCTAGTTATTTTCATTTTTATTCAGGAAACTAGTTAGCATTTAGGTCTTAGGTTTCGGGCCCCTGGGATGGGGGGTAAAGGGTTAGAACTGACTGGGATGAAGTGCAATATTGAGCTATTGGACGTTCACGAAAAGTCCCAAAGAGTCTCACATTTCTAACCAAACTCCTATGGCTCTTGCATAGGTGTGAAGGCGAGTTGCTGTCACCTGAAAACCAGTTTGCTCATAACAGGATAATTTCATTGGCCATCCATGTCCAGTCTTACACCATGCATTGCGCAAATGTCATGGTTACGTCCTAGGCATGCTGACGAGCCCTGACATTGGGCGAAACGGTCTGCTAATGCGTCACAAAAACATACAACGTGTTAGTTCTTCTCGAAAACCACTGCAGCAATGTACTTTACTGGAAAAATTGCTTGGAAAATCCTAGATCCGCCACTGATATCAGGGATATTCAAAACACTATTCAGACATATAGACATTGGAATATCTATATTTTCATGCAGTGAGTGTAAATATAGATGTACCTATCAGGTATTTAGACTGTGGAATATACCTTATGCTTTGTTATGTTTAGCTTGTTTTCTTTGCTGTTATATTACAATCATATTAATTAAATTTTTACAGTTCTGAGGTCAAAGCTACATGTTGCAGAATAGAAAGAAATAGCGAAATTTAATGCTCTGTAGGTTACAATGTACTCATCTAGAATATTGCCAGTGTCTAGACTTAAAACCCAAATGATCAGCAGGACTGTCGCAAATCCACTATAGAAAACAAGCTGACTCTCTGGTTACTTGAAGTGGCCCATAAAGAAGAACAGGATTTATTCGAATTTCTAGTCAGGCCTGATGACTCAGTAAGCAGAGTTGGGTCAAGAAGGAGCAGTCAGTCAAACCTAAGTTTAGTTTCGACTTCAGCATCAAGCTCCAAACAAGCTGTGGCTAGGCTAAATATTCAACAACTAAAGATGAAGTGTGAGATTTTGGGAGTTCAGAATGAAATTGAACAGGCAGATTTGGAAGCTAGAATTTATGAAGACAAAAACATGAACATGAATGTAAGCAAATCAAGCCCTGAAGCAAAGAGCTGGCTATTACATGATTCAGATAAGCTTAAAGAAACACCACAAGTAAAACCAAATTTGGCATCAATGTAGAGGTACCTTATCAAGATGACATCAGACCCTTAGTGTCCACGGAATGCAAAGAGTTCACATTACCAACTAGAGGAATTGATGATTCTGGGTTAATTATGCCTGGAAATTGTGGAACAGATAAAACTAGTTTACTGGGTATAGTTGCGACTATACAACCGAGGTTTGCATTACCAAAACCCGAGATAGCAGTTTGATGGAAGTCCACTTCAGATCATTTGAAAACAGCATTGAATGGAATGCTTCAAATGAGAGCAAAAAGCTTACCTCATGCAATATTGTGTGGGTGATACTAAGAAGTAATTACCAGTTGCATCATTATGGATCCTTTGGATGGTTACAGATCCACAAGAAAACTGGTGAAGGAGAGGTTTGGTCAACCACACACAATAGCCCCTTCATTTGGGATGAACCTAACAGATGGTCCTGCAATTAAGACCTCAGATACTGCCTTGTTGTTGGCATTTGCCGACAAGCTGAAGCATTGCAAAAATACATTGGATGCAATTGGATGTCTAGATGAAATCACCAGTTCCGACCACTTTAGAGTAAAATGCTTGGACAGGGCATATACACTTCTGGAAGCTGAAGAAATACCTAAGCTACATCACATTTTGCAATTTGTAATGGCTAAAGCTTAGATTGCAAATAACCCAGTCTTTGCTGGAGTACTTAATGAAGAGAAGAATAAAGACGGTTTTAGGAAACCCTCATCAAAGCCAAGAGAAAAAGCAAATAACTTTAGTACTTGAGGTGATACAGATGAAACTGGCGCAAACAGGTTTGGTATATGATCGAATGCCAACAGAAATTCAACTTCTAAGGTTAAGGAGAATTAGAGAGGTAGCCAGTGCCCATATTGCAATGGCCAGCACCAGTTGAAGGATTGCCGACAATTTCAGAAAAAATTGTAAATAAGGCAAAACTCTAAGACAACTGCTTCATGATTGGTCATATAATACGAGAATACAGGAAAATTAGACAAGGAAGGATGGAGTAACTGAAACCAGCCAGTGTAGTTCAACCAACAGAGGAAAAGCAGTACACCTGAAGATTGTTGCTGTTAAAGAAAAAAATAAGACTAGTGACAAGGTATTTGAAACATATGCATTTCTAGATAACGGCCCTGATGTTACACTTTGTAACAAAATGCTCATCAAAGAATTGGGACTGGATGGAATTGAAACTTTTTGCTAACTACCCAAGAGAAATAAAACAGGATAAGGAAAGGTTTCGAGGTCTAGCTTAGAACAGAGGCATTAGTTGGCAGTGAATCGATTAAATATTTCTCATAAAATTATTGCAACCCCTGACGATATAGAGAAATGGCCTCATTTAAACGGTGTTGAATTACCAAGTATCGATAAAAAAGAAGCAAGATTGCTCATTGGAACTGATGTGCCTGAGATGTTTTGGGTTTTAGAAGAAAGGAGAGGAAATAAGGGAGAACCATGTGCCATTAGATCACCTTTAGGATGGACTTTAATGGGGCCAACACAGTTTATCAAAGATGATGAAGACCAGTTTAACATAAACTTGACTTGATTCAGAAATGGCTACATGCCAGCAGATGATGTCCTTCGACAAGTTAAGAAGTTTTGGGAAAATAAATTTGAAGGGTTAGTTTCAGACCCCAACCAGGGTATGTCTGTTGAAGACAAGAGAGCCCTGGCAAACATGAAAGATTTGGTGGAATTGGTGAATGGCCATCATAGATTGGGACTACCTGGAGACACCAGACTCCATGCCTACCAAATAATAGCATGTTGGCAGAAAGAAGGCTTCAATATTTGAAAGGTAAGTTTCAGAAGGATCAGCAGCTGTTCATGAAATACAAGATGTCTACCAACAAATATGTTGATAAGGGCTGTGTGAGTAGTGTATAACAAGATGCAATCAATCAGTGACAAGGTCATCTCCTACAGCCCCCTAACCCTGGAAAATTGCGAGTGGTATTCAATTGTGCTGCAAAACATAAAGGGATGTCGTTAAATGGCCAGCTATTACAGGGCCCTGACTCTACCAACAGTTTGACAGGCATGCTTAGTAGATTTCGAGAAGAGCCAGTTGCCCTTGCTGCTGACATTTAATCTATGTCTCACCAGGTAGGAGTAAACCTTGAAGACCACGATGCTGTAAGATTCTTGTGATGGCCTGACGATATGTCTAAGGACCCATATAGTATAGAATGGAGGTATATTTCTTTGGCAGCACTTCTTCCCCCAAAAAGACAGTAGATGACAATAAGGAGAACTTCTGTGAAGAAGTAGTTGACATGGTAAAACGTAACTTTTACATAGATGATTGTTGAAAGTGCTGTAAAGATGGCTAGTAGTCTGAACAAGTTGCTGGGAAAGGGTGGATTTTGATGAAAGAAGTCATCCTGAGTATCCCTGAGAGCAAACGTGCACCTTTAATCCTTCATCTAGATTTAAAGAAGGATAAGTTACTGATCAAATAAACGCTCAGAATACAATAGTGCACAGAGACCAATACATTTAGCTTTAAAATAGCACCAAAAGAAAAACTACCAACATGACTTGAGATATTGTTAATAACAAGCTCCATATATGATCCACCTGGATTAGTTTCTCTGGCAATTCTCTCTGCAAAGAAGCCCATACAAGACCTTTGCAAAGGAGGTTTTGGCTGGGATGAAGAAATTGAAAAAAAAAAAAACAATAGTGATGGACGAAATGGTTATCTGACCTGCTGAATTATCAAGAGTAAGGATGGATTGATACATTACATTCTAAAGATTCAGAGAAGTTAAAAGTGCACAACTTCATCATTTTGCCAATGCTTCACAAGTTGCATACAGAACTGTAAGCTATGTTAGATTAGTGGGCATTAACAATAAGGTTCATTGCACATTCCTACTGGGGAAGTTGAGCTTAGCTCACATCAAACCCATGACAATACCAAGATTGGAACTCTTTGTTGTAGTAGTTGAAATACAGATGGATCAGATGTTATGCAGAGAGCTCAACCAAAGCCTCAAAGAATCTGTATTCTGGACAAATTCTACATCAATACTACTATATATTAAGAATGAGTTGACATGATTCCATACATTTGTAGAGAATCAGTTATCAGTGATTCACAATGGGTAGTGACTGTTGCAATGGACGTACATTGGTATGGATCTCAATCTTGTGGACAACGCGAGCAGAGGATTAACAATGAACAATGTTTTGAGGGACCAAAATTCTTATGGAGTGAAGAAAGTATGTGGCCTAACAAACCATCCAGTTTTCAGTTGAGAGTATGCAGGGACAATCCCCAGTTGAAAAGAGAAGCACAAGCACATGCTGTGGGTCATGGAATAAATGAGCCATTCAATATCATGATCAATCGATATTCCTTTGGGTACCATTGGAAGAAGGGAGTGGCATGGTTGCTGAGATTCAAAGGATATTTAAAAAGGAAACGGCAATGTATCCCTAGAAATGTTAAAGATAACAATAATAGACTTTCTAGTCACAAACTGACCATCTAAGAACTTGGTTAAGCATGTACAATGCCGAACATTTAATGAAGTAATAATGACCCAACAAAATTTGAGTATATCTAATGCAAGTAAGAAATATAGACTTAGAAAACTGGGTCCACTTGATCCATTTGGTTCAGTTTACAAATGCTTAGACAAGGAGGGACTTTTGAGAGTTTTTGGAAGACTCAATAATGCACCTATCAAGCATGACAAAAATCATCAAACCACATGGCATGTTGGCAAAGAACATGTACTGTGCAGATTCAGAGGATTGTATTGGATCATAAAGGGAAGAGCTGCAGTTAGAAGAGTTATTGGGAACTGCTTTGTGTGCAGAAGATGAATTGCTCATCCCATGAACAACTAATGGCTAATTTGCCTGAAGATAGACAATCCACCATTCACTTATGTAGGAGTTGACTACTTCGGTCTGATTAGTGTTCGTTAGAAATGCAGTCAAAACGTATGGATGTTTGTTTACATGTTTAACAATAAGAGCTGTACATATCAAAATTGCTGAATCTCGACACCGACACCTTTATCAATGTGTTATGACGTCACATCAGTCAGCGAGGAAGTCCAAAGGTGATCCATAGCAACACCATTACAAATTTGCACAGTGAAGAATGTGAAGTTCAAGAAGCCATAGATCATTGGAACTAAAGAAAGATCAGCAATTATACAGTGATACAACTTTGCAAGTCTAAATAGGTTATTGTAATAATTGATTAATTGTTGATACTCTAGTTGAATGGCATTCGATTGCATAGTTGCCTTGAGGATTGCACTTTGAAGCAAGAATGTCACAAATTCAGAATCTGTAGATATACAGGGTGATTCAAAAAGAATATGCCAAAATCATCATGCATTTATTCAGTTCTAAAGTATTGTAATGGACTGAATCAGTGGTCATTTGATAGAGGAGTTATCCAAGTTTGATTGGGTGTCAATTTCACCGCTGTAGTTACGTAATCCTTCTGGCGCCATTCAATTGTACGAAGACCACGTGATTATTTACCCTCAAAATGGTGACTCCTCAGCAGAAGGCATTTTGTGTACTTGAGTTTGTGAAAACAGATGCCATTGTCACAGTGCAGCGTGCTTTTAGAACAGAATTTGGCATTGATCTGCCCCATCGTGAGAGCATTCAAAGGTGGGTTACACAGTTTAAGGAGACTGGATGCCTGTGTAAAGGAGAGTCCTGGAAGACCACATGTTTCAGAAGAGCAAGTGGAGAAGATTCACGATGCGTTTGAGGGGAGCCCGTGTAAGTCTACACATCAAGCAAGTTGTGAGCTTGCGGTCCCTCAAACCACTGTCTGGCGTGTGTTAAAAAGACGATTACATATGAAACCATACAAACTTAGCCTCATCCAAGCACTTACTAATAACGACAAGGAGATGCGAAGGACATTCTGTGAGTCAATGCTGGAGATGGTGGAAGATGATGGAAGATGATGAAAGATGATGAAACCCTCTTTTCACGTCTAGTTTTTAGTGATGAAGCGACTTTCCATTTGTGTGGCACAGTCAATCGTCACAATGTGCACATTTGGGAAACAAATCACCCTCATGAAACAATTGAACATCAAAGAGATTCCCCTAAAGTGAACGTCTTCTGTGCTGTGTCTCAAAACAAGGTCTATGGTTCCTTTTTCTTTGAAGGAAACACCGTTACAGGACAAACCTATCTCGAAATGCTCCAAAACTGGCTATTTGCTTCACTGCAAGCAGATTCAAATGACTTCGTTTTTCAACAAGATGGAGCACTGCCCCATTGGCATCTCGGGGTTCGAACTTATCTTAATGAAAATGTGCCTCAGCGGTGGATTGGTAGAAGAGGTGCTAAAGACCTTGCTCTCTGTGCTTGGCCTGCCAGATCCCCAGACCTCACTGTGTGTGACTTTTTCCTGTGGGGGTATGTTAAAGACAAAGTTTATGTTCCACCGTTGACAGCAAATATCGATGACATGAAAGATCGAATAACAGCTGCAATCAACATGGTGGACTGCGACATCCTGAGGTGCGTTTGGGAGGAATTCTCATATTGGCTTGATGTTGTCCGTGCCGCCGGTGGTGGCCACATTGAGTACTTGTAAAGCATGAAATAAAAACTTGAGTTTTCTATTGTTTTTCATTTTTGAAATATCGCGTGATGATTTTGGCATATTCTTTTTGAATCACCCTGTATACTGGTCAGCTATCTTTTGTAATAAACATCACAACATATATGTAACAAAAAAGGCCTTATTCTTGCAGCTTTTCAAGTTCACAATGAAGAAAGATTAAGGCTTGCAGAGATCCACAAATCTATGCCAACGCATGCAAATTACTGTTCTGCAGAAATTCAAAATGAAGTTACAGAAACACTTGCTGAAATGGTGAAGGTAGTGTTGCAGATGTAAAATCTGTGGATACAAGATACGTTACTTTATTAGAAGATGGAATGAAAGATAAGAAAAATACAGAAACCGTCTCCATTGCCTTATGATCTGTAAGAGAAGGCCAGATTTATGAATCACTTTTAGACATGACAAGTGTTGCCCATGATGAGTTGGATGAGGCAACTCTAGCGATGAAAACCATCACCGTTTTAAGGAATGCAGGACTTGACTGTGATAAGATGCTATCACAATTAACTTTGGCATCCACATTACCTGCAATTTTGAAAGACTTTTACCATCTAAGAGAGGCTTTCTCTATCATGTACAAACTTATTGCCACATTAACTACATTTCCATATTTGACAGCCATGTGTGAGTCCTCTTTTTCAACTCCTGCCATGATCGATCAGCCTCAGCAAAGATCAACATTGCAAAAGCACCAAGCCAAGTTAATTTAAGCATTCGAAAAAAACGAACCATAAAACTTCATCTGCAACAGTTTTTGTGTCAGTTTTCAATGAAACCTTGTCTTATACAATTGTTTCAATTGATTGAAATTTTTTTTTCACATTTGGATTGCAAATATAAGTACCTTCTTGTCAGTAAACTTGTATTGGATGCAAAGTTTTGAGCCCCTTCAAAATATATTGCCCCTTCCAGCATGACAGGCTGGCTACAAGCCCAAAGAAAAGTATTAGTTACAATAGTGTAGCAAGAAAATGTAACTTAGGGAGACAAAACCTTTCAGGGGCAACTTTGTGCACAGAAAGGGTACTCTCAAAACAGATAACATCTGTCATTCCAGTTCTTTTGATCGAGGTTTGCATTTTAGTGAAAGTGAAAATCAGTAGCTTGGAGATCCTTACCCATTCTATCATTTGATTAATTTACAGTGTTGTACCCAGACCTCAGAGTATCTGTGGGCCTGGGAGACCAAACATGCCACTCCCTAGAGGATTCCAGGAGAATAGTTCCCGGAAATTTTAAAAAAATGAGAATTATCGGATTAATTACACCAGAAAAAACCATTGGATCTGACTGTAGCTGTCACTGAACTGTGTCAAGTTAATCAATGCAATACTTTTAACTGTAAACAATTTTAAACTTTGGGTAACTTTTGGCTTTTCAATTCCTTTTGTTTATATAATTTTTTTACCTATTTTATTTCATTATAAAAAATACAGGCCTAGGCCTGTCTGCCTATGGGCTGGGCATGCCACTGGCTTGTGATGATACTTTGGGATTCTCAGATACTAATTCAACAGGAAAAGCTCTAGCTTCTTGGTTAGACTGACATCAGAGTAAAAGTGATGCTGTTTAATGTGGGATTGTTTTCATATTCCTATGTATCTTTTAATCCATAAACCCAAACAAGAAGGCAAAAACTGATGCATTACACTTCCTTATGTAAAGGCATTTATTTTTTCTCAGAAGAGGGTACTTTTTATCATTTCAAAAGGTTGGGAGGCACATGCCCCCAATTTACTCCAGTTCCTATACCTATGCATTGAATACTCGGCATTACAGAATGTACCTTGAGATTAATCCACCCAACAAGTTCATACATGTTTCCTTGTGTTCTACACCCTCTGACTACTTCTGAAAGAACAGAGACAATTTTTCACACTGTTGTTGGTATACAAGGATGCACAATATGTTGAGCCTCCTTTTGTTTTTTAACTTCCTGCCAACCATTTTGAAAAGTTTTAACTTTGTTGTGGTTAAAAGTACCCAGTAAAGAGCTCTTAAAATTGATGAAGAGCTTTAAGTTGATGCACATCAACTCTTACAGGAACTTCAAGTGAAAGCTTCAATAATATATTTCACAGGGCGAAAAAAACAAACCAATTGCCACAAACTAAAGTTAAAGAACTGTGATGTTTACAAAAGATAACAAAGAAGGAAAATGCAGTTGGTAAAACTGCTTATCTTTGCAACTAAGCACTCAATGGATGAAAGAGTGCATCAAAGGCTGCATGAAGATATGTGGGCAGTCTGACTTATGCAAACACGATTTTTTAAGCTACATGAATCCAACACAACCCAATCTTAGTGTTACTGGTAAGAAACACCACAACAGTCTTATTTTCCTTACACGATATCTAGTTACCTTCTTACCATATAAACTTGTAAGAACTCATAAAGTCAGGAGATCTACCTTAACCAACGCTTTTAATGTAATTGCATGCAAAGTATTCAGTACAATCCTAACTTGAACTACCAAGGGCAATGAGAAATAGTTTGAGTTATTAGGGAAGGCCGATCTCAGTTTGTCGAAATTAATGATACAAAATCGTCAGTTAGGGATCTGACTGTGGGCATTCCGCAGGACTCTGTCCTAGGTCCCATTTTGTATCTATTGTACACCGCACCACTTGCTGAGATAATACAAAGTCATGGACTCAACTACCATTTCTATGCTGATGATACTCAGCTCTACATATCGTTCAAAGATTGTGATGTCACTGTTGCAAGGTTGCGCATAGAGAACTGTGTCGCTGATATATGTCATTGGATGGATGTAAATGAGCTGAAACTCAATCACGACAAGACAGAAATTATGCTTATTCACTCGAAGTACCATACTTGTCCACTTTTCAGCTACTTCAGTATGGGTAATAAGAGGTTGACAACCACCGCCAATGTCAGGAGTCTGGGAGTAGTACTTGATGACAACATGTTATTTGACGTGCACATCTCAGACATTTGCAGATCACCGTTTAATCAGCTTAGAAACTTATCAAAGATAAGAAAGTATCTTACACAGGAGTCGAGCGAAATTGTTATGCATGCTTTTATAACATCTAGACTATTGCAATTCCTTGCTTTACGGTTGTAGGAAAATGCAGTTGAAGAAGCTTCATCATGTTCAGAACACTGCCGCAAGAATCGTTATTCAGACTCGTAAATTTGATCACATTACGCCTGTTTTATTTGACCTTCACTGGCTTCCTGTTAGTTATCGTATTGTTCTTAAAATTCTTTTGCTAGTTTTCAAATCACTTAATAACCTTTCACCTAGCTATCTGGTGGACAGACTTAGTCATCAATCGCATTCCAGAAACTTGTGGTCCGCATCTAAGCAGCTTTTAGAACAACCTTGATCGTACACGAAAACATACGGGGACAAGGCTTTTTCAGTGTGCACCCCTAAACTGTGGAATTCGCTACCATTCGATTTGCATAAGTCACCATCTTTAAAAGGTTTTAAGAAAGGTATGAAAACATATCTTTTTAGGCAATTTTTAGAGAGTGGGTCATTGTTTTTGTAAAATGATTTTCATACCTGTAATATATGGATTGTAAATAGATTTTTTAAAATATTTTTTATTCCATGCTTGTGATATGTGAATTATTTCAATTTATCCCTTTTTTACATTGTAAAGTGCCATGAGCTCAGGATATGAGCGCTATATAAATGAAGTCATTATTATTATTATTATTATTAAAAAGATGATTGGCTTCAAACGAGCTTAATGGAAGGGTAGCAGTCTCCAAACCCCTTTTATGATCCGAAAATAAATGTAGGGGATTGCTATGGGCCAAGAAGTACAAGCATTATCCCATTGACGACTGGAAAAAAGTTCAGCTTTATGTAAGTAGTTGACGTCTTTGTCAGACGCAGAAGTAATGAAAGAATGCTAAACGAATGTGTGAAATCTAAAGTAAAATGTGGTGGTGGAAGTATTCAGGTTTGGGGATGTTTCAGTTATGATGATGTTATTGATCTGCACAGAATTAATGAGATCCTTACCAAGGAAAACTAACACTCCATCATTCAAAGACATACTTTACCATCTGGCTTAAAACTATCCGGTCACGGATTCGTTTTACATCAAGATAATGACCCCAAGCCCACCTCTAAGCTCAGTAGAAAATATTTGCAGAGAAAAGAAGACCATAGTTTGCTGGTTGTTATGGATTTTCCTCCTCAACCCCCTGATATCAATCCAATCAAACATTTATGGGAACATTTGAAAAGGAATAAGACAAAGTATGCAATCACTAGTCAATAAACCCTATTGCATGCCGTTAATGAGTGCTGGAACAATCTGAAGCCAGAAATCATCCACAATTTTATTGAATCTATGCCAAAGTGAGTTTCAGCAGTTCTCAAAGCAAAAGGAGGATACACAAAATATTAATGAAACTAATGCGTGAACACAAAATTCCTTTGATCATTACGATGTTATTTGTTCTTCCACATCAATTATTCTTTCAATAATGCAGCATTTCTTGGTTGAATGAATGACATTATATTCTAGAGTTCTATATATCAATAAAAGTGACCCTAAGTTTTGGTTGGACTCATACTTTTGACCTCTACTGTATAGTGGCTTCCATTTAGGTCGCACATATATACAAAATTTTTACCTTAGCTCACCATCTGAGTCTCGGTAGCTCAATGGTTAGAGCATCTAACCGGTCATCAGAAGGTTGTGGGTTCAATCCCCGTCTGGGGCTCAGAAATCATTTTCTGAGTATCAAGCTTGAAGATCGTTCATCTACCTTACTATATCCAAGCTCTCACGTTTCTCAAACATCAAACTGCTTGAATCATTGTTAATATATAGTGGCTTCCATTTAGGTCGCACATATAGATCGAATTTGCACCTTAGCTCAATGGTTTAAGCATCTAACCAGTCATCGGAAGGTTGCGGGTTCAATCCCTGTCTGGGGCTCAGCAATCATTTTCTGAGTATTGAGCTTGAAGATCGTTCATCTACCTTACTGGAGGTTTGGATGGGTACTATTCGAGCCATAACTTCTGCATTGGTGCAGCAACAATGGCCACCAGAGCAGGCATACTTAATCACCTTATTCAGGTTTTGGGCTGTAGGAGAAGCGATGCTTACAAACATTATATCCAAGCACCACATGATGCAATTACTAGGTAATGTAACCCGTGGCTTGGTTGCCAGGGTTACCTCCTTATTTACTGCTGCTTATTTTACAAGAATTGCTGTTTGCTTTGCTATAATGGCACCTACCCCAATCTTAATATTGACAAGTTAACAACTGTTTATAGTGAAATGACTATTCCAGAATACATACTAATGTTCAGCAAATGTTTAAAAGGGAACTCTACCCATGAGACAACTTGACCTTAAAAAAAAAGATAAAAATTGTAGGAACCTCCTTGCAAAGTTTTGCAGTTTGTCTTCACATACTGTAGTTCCCAAGAATATTTCTCTAATAAATTTCCGCTGGCTCACAAAATGATCAGTCAACACACCCATTAGGTTTTTGTGACATCAATGCACGAAAAAGTAACAATCAACTGCAACATTCATTATTGTGAATTTGCAATTGTTGTCTTGACTGTTGTTGGTAAAGTTTTCACAGAAGTGGAGGGAATAGAAATGGAGAACACAGGTGACACCAAATAAGTAGGCAAAATTTCTTGGTGTACATGCGGCTCTTGCTGCCAAGAAGTTGCAGAACTGAATCAAAAACTAGATGGTAGGAAGTTATTCTGAATTACAGAGTTTCAGCTTAACAAGGTATTATCTTCTGATCTCGACATTTTCACAGCAGAGGTTATTGATTGTATCACTGATCACAAAGCATTTAGCATTATGTGCAAACATCAAGATGTGTGCCGAACTGCTCTAGTTTGTATGCATAATGTTCGATGTGATTCTTTACCAGAAACCTTGGAAATAATTAATGTATTTGTTTCATCTCTCAGCATTAATAGCTGTTGAAAGTAATGAATCTCTATTATTTAGAGCCTATCAATTGGTGGCATACTGTCAATTCACATGTTGGGTACACACTTGTCTTGGGAAAAAGGTGTGGAAGGTAAAACTGTCTTGTGCTGTGTAGTCACTCTAAGATGCATTTCCCGATCCAAACAGCGAATATACAGGGTACCACGATGCATACAATGAAGATTTTCCAGCTTAAGTTAGTATTTTTGTTTTTTTCAAAATGAGACTTGTGCCTAATAATAGTAGTTGTAAATATGCCGATTCTAGCACATTCCATTCTGATGACGTCATCACCTGAAAACCCCCTACTGTCAATCAAATGCTGCAATGCATTCTGGGAAACTTGAGAAAAGACATCTCAAGTTTTGAATTTCCCGCCACTTCTATGACGTCATCAGTGACAATGATTGGAAAAAAATTTTGTATGAATTTTTTCATACAAAATTCTAAAGGAAAAAACACCTTTTTTTATTCTTCTTTTTCCTCCTCATTTCCATGATATTTCTTTTTCATAACGTGTTTTCCAACTGTTAATCCACCAGAAAGAATTCCAAGATAGGGAAGAAAAGGTGTCACTTTTTCAACCAAAAATTTAACATCTCTTCTCAACAATTTATCTTTCGACAATTCTTTTTCCAATTCTTCACTGCTTTCAATTGCTTCCAATCCTCCAAGCAAATCTGTCAAAAATGTGTTTGCTTTTTCAGCTTGTTGCCTTTCATATTCTGCATAAATTTTTAACACAATTTTTCCACTTGCTTTCTTCAAACTTGCAACAGATTGACTGATTTCTCCGTCTTCAGATAAACGTAATAATTCTTCGCGTTTTTTAGCAACATCTTTTTCTCTAGTTTCATTATTTGAATGGTTTTCGGTTGTTGGAATTTCTTCACTCCCATCTTTACTCATTTATTTTATAGTCATATGGAAAAATTAAAGAGATTTCCAAATTGGAATAGCGTTTATTTTTTAATATTTTCATAATTTTTTCCAACTCATTGCGGCTATTTACACCTGAATATTCTACAAGAATGGTTTTCATATCTTTTTTATTTGGATTATAAAATGTCACCAATTTGGATATATTCTCTCTAAATGGTTTTGCAATCAAAGTCAGTTGTTGAGTAATGACAACAACAGAAAGATTATAATGTCTTGCAGAAAATCCCAACTTTACCAATTCACTTGTTCTATTTTTAACATCTTTTCCACTTGCAACATCATCCAAAATAATTAGTGACTTGCTTCCTTTTGCAAAATCAACAACAATTTTCAAGTATTTTTCAACCTCATCTTGATCACAAGGAATAGCAATAAAATCCTCATCCTCATCATATTTCCAATTCTCATAAGTTTTATTCCAAGAAAAAGTAGGACATAATAAAAAGATGTGATCAAAATAATTTTTATATTCTCTCTCTAAAAAATTTAAAAGATATCGAGTTTTTCCACAACAAGTCATTCCGACAATAATCATATTAAAAGGTTTCTTTTCTGAATTGAATTTTTTGACAGATTTTCTTTCTTTTGCTTCTTCTGAAATTTTCAACAATTGCAATTTTTGACTCATTTTTGTTTTTTCTGTTTTTTTCTCTTGTGAAGTAATTTTTTCCATTGTTTTTTATTTAAAACTGGATAGAAGACAAGTCTTTATTCATAATATTTAACAATCCATCACTAATTACAAAAATGTGACATTTTACATTTGCTGTTATTGCTTTCTTCTTAATTTCTAATAGAATTCCAGATTGTGTATTAACTAATTTTTTACCATCTCCATAGACAAAATCATCATTTATAGTTCTCAAATCAATACATAATGCAAAAGCATCTTTGTAAAACTTTTCAAGACTCATAACAGATTCACAACTTTCATACCCACAGTGAAATATTCTGAATGCTTCTTCGAAAAATCTACTCTTTGGCATTCCCTGAGAATATATACTATTTGGAACTCCTTCTACGCTAATTTTAACTTCTGTAATATTTGGGTAAACAAATTGCTCACTATCTGTTACAGTTTTATTTCTAAACAATAATACAATCGCTTTCATACTCTTTCTTGGGATGTTAATCGTCTCATCATGCAAAGTTGCATCTTTATCCCATTCCACAGTTTTCATTAAAGTAACATGATTAAATGATAAACTTCTCCCTTGTGAATAATTTGACAAGACCTCATTAGCTAAATCTGAGTTTTCAATAGTTTCATATTCCAACTCTAAATTTTCTAAAGAATATCCAGCTACACTTTGACCACTCTGAGCAACCATGATTTCACTTGCTTTTGGTAAAGTTATAATGTATTGGAAATTATTAATCATTCCATAAGGAGAATACAATCCGTGAGTTGAAAGTATTTTTTCCAATATCAAACATGAGTTTGTCAGACACTTTTTGTGTATTTCCACTTGTTGCAGCAGAATCATCTTTTGAAATTAATTTCCTAATATTTTCATTACCAATACCATATTCAATCATATATGATCTTTCATATTCTGGTTTCCAAAGATCTTTGTAAATTTCCAACAGAGATTCTCCTGTGTTGTCATAGACAATTTCTCCAGCAAATTTAATCACAAGTCTCTTTTTTAACAATTTTAACAAATTATTCATAAACCAAGATTTTGTGTTGTTATTTTTGAAATCAAAGACTAATCGAAGAGAATCAGGAACCAGACATAAATTTGGATTCAGTTTTGGAATATCTACATATAAATCTTCTTCTGGATTTATTTTATTTGGATTCAAAGTAACAACTTGTCTCACCCTGTTTCCCTTAATTTCACTCATTCTTGATTTTTTATATCCTGGATATAATACATTGACTCTACTCATTCATTTATATATATTTTTTTTCTTTCTTTGTATTCATTGTATAAAAAATAAATTAAAGCAAGTGTTAAAATCCACAAGTTTTTGCAAGAAAAGTTATTCCTTTTGCCCCCCATGCTAATATTGACCCAATTAGATTTAAAACTGATGAAATCAATGCTCCAAAATTTTTACCAATATTTGCAATTGCTTTTCCCAAATTTCCAACTGCTTTTGCACCAGATTTCAAAGCATTTCTTGCACCAATAATGATTGTTGTTAAAATTCCTGCAACAGAAATTGAAACTGCTGACAGACCCAAAAGATTTTCTTTTGCCCATTTTTTAAATTTTTCAAATCTCCCCATATCAGATTCTTCAATTTCTTGTTGAATTATGGAAATTGTTTCTTCTTCTTCAGGTCTTGTATCATTTTCTAATCGCAACTTGTCAGCTACCAATCTTGTTTTTTCAGCATCTTTATACCATTTTTCCTTTCCTTCATCAGTTTCAAGTAAAGCTTTTTTGTCTCCAGTGATCAGCTTGTATATCAAGAAAATCAATCTTTTCTTTTGCTGTTTCTCCTTTAGGATTTAAAACTCTATTTAATTCTCTCACATCCTGACTACTCATTTCTGTTTCTTTCATGTTTTCTTGAATATCTTCAATACTATTATTTAATCTTTCAATGGAATTTTGTTTGATTTCGTCTTTGAAAAAATTTCTTTCAAAAGGATCCCATTCATAGTCATCCCAATCCATTTCTTTGTCAATAATGCTATCAAGGGTTTTTTCATATTCCAAGGTTGATTTCTTCAAAGCATCAACAAACCTATCAACATAATTTATATTTTTTCTAGTATATAATTCAGCCTCATCATTTTGATTAACATTACCAATTTGCTTTCCTTCGAAATAGATTGTAACTTTTCCTTTTTCTTTTTTAACAAATTCAGTGTTATCTAACAACAGGCTTGAATTTTCTCCATTTTTCTTTGCAAGAGAAGGATCAAATATTTTTCTGAAAAATTTTTTTTTATCCTCAGTCAATGATTTTTTCATTCCTTTTGCATCTTTTTTAACATCAGGAATATCAACCATGTTGAATTTCATTTTTGGAGATCCTTCATCAAAGTTTTCAGGATAATCTCTAATATCCCAAGGATCGTCGTCACTAAACTTTGTTTCTGCTTCTTGATATTCTTCTTCTTCTTCTTCCTCCTCTCTCAAATTTTTATTTCGCATTTCAATGTCATCAAATCCACCTTCTGCCATTTATTTTATATGATTTTTTTTATTTTTCTAAAACAGCAGATAATTCTTCTTCATAAAATTTTCCAAGGATTTCTTTTCTCCTTCCAAATCTTTCAACTCATACATGTTTGGATCTCCAGCAAACACTTTTTCAACTTGGAAAATTTCTTCTGTGAAATTTGCTTCATATCCTTTAGCAAAGACATTTTTATATTTTGAAATTCTAACATGGTCTCCAATTTTGAATTTTGGAGAAGGAATTTCACCCACAGGTTGACCAAAAAGTCTCACCCAGACTTGATTCTTATTTGATTCATTTACATCTGCAGGTTTCATTCCAATCACACTATGTTTTGTTGTGTTATAATTATTAACAAGGTCATCCAAGACATCTATCCATTTGTTGGTATCTTTTGCGTGAAAATATTTCCACATGCTTGTTTTAAGCGTCTTATTAAATCTTTCTACAATTGCTGCTTTCCTCTCTGAATAGGTTGTAAAATATTCTACACCGTTGTTTTTCAAGAGTGTTTTAACTCCAACATTGTGAAATTATTTTCCGTCGTCAAATTGAGTAAATTTTGGCAATTTTCCGAATCTTGTTTTAAATTTTTCCAACAATTCCTCTACACCCTTTGTCATATTTTTTGTATCTTTTCTGTAAACAGGAATAGCAAATGAAAATCTTGATAAAATTTCAACAGCTGTTAGGATCCAATAATAACGTTTGTTTTTATTTTTATATTTTTTCATATCAACCAAATCCATTTGCAACTGGTCACCCAAATCTCTTACAAATGTTTTTCTAAATTTATGTTTCCTAACAAGTGGTTTAAACATGGTAAAAGTATCTTGTGTTTTTAACCATTCTCCACCTTTTTTTTCGTGAAACTTTCAAACCTTCTTCTTTTGCTTTTTGATAAAGTCTTTCCGCAGATTGATAACCTGTTTCTGGATTGTAATAAATGTCTCTTAATTCCTGCTCTACAACAAATTCTTTATCTTTCATTTATTTTTATTAAAATAAATAATGAATTCAACTGAAGAATATGAAAGAAAGTATTATGGAAAAAATTATGATTATGTTATGAAAAATATTAAAGAAGATATTGAATTGGAGAAAAAATATTTTTAAAAAAAATATCCATATGCAGACATGTCAAGGTTTACCTTTGAAGCTGATTTTGATAAAAATGCTGTTTTTCAAGGTTATCATGTTTGGTTTAAAAATAATACAAATTCAGATACATTTTAAAATGATCCAAATATGACAAAATATTTAACAATAAATAAACCAAAACCAAACTTTCCAAAAATTTGGAAACTTGGAGGAAGTATACAAGAATTACCAAAAGGTAAAAGACATGTTGGTTATACAGGAAAAACATATTATTGGGATAATTGTCCAACAGAATATGTCTTAAATTATCCTATAAATCAGTTTAGGATTTATGTAAACAATAAAGATTATTTTCAAAGCAATTTACCTGGATTAAATATAACTACAGATGATAATGCAAAATGGTCTCTAAATGAGTCATATTTTCAAAGCATTATAGGTGTCTGGATTGCAACTTATGCATGTGGAATTTCAATACAACATTTATTATTTTCTCCAGACATCCCACCTCAAATCACATCATTTATGAGATTTCATTTATATTTTACAGTTAGAAGAATTATGTGGCAATTGAGAAAAGGTGATTATAAAATCTTTTATAAATTTAATGCAGGTTTTTTAAAAGATCACTATCCAAAGTATACATATCAAGAAATTTTACATATCAAAAATGAACATTTAGGTCAAGACGTTGTTGGAGTAAGACCATGGTCAAATCCAAGACACACAAAATGATTATAAAAAATTCATTCCAAAAATTTCAGATGGGTTAATAAAACAAGGAAGTGGGTTGCTAAATCAAAACATTGAAGCATATCTTTATGCAATTTTAGGAAGTCAAGCTAGAACTAGACAAAGTATTGTATCAAATAGAGCATCAGCATTGGAAACTCAAAAAGTTTTTAGAAAAATTTTTGAAGATTCTATTATAAATTATGATACAGCAACATGGATCAATAATATGAATAAAGCAATTTCATCAACCAATGTGGTTTTAAATACAGCAATTTCACCTACTTTGTGGCTGATTCCTTCATCTTTAATTATTTTAAAAGATCCAATTGATGGTTACAATAATAAACTAAAAGTTTCATCAGAAAATATGGTTTTTGGAATTAATAAAAATTTAAATTATTATGGAAAAACACCCTCATCTCCTGTGAAAAAACAATACAATTTGGAGTTGAAAAAATTAGAAAAATTGGGTGATCAAAAAGAATCTAAAGTAGACCAAAAAGATGACAAAAACCCTGTGAAACCAAATGAAACTAAAAATATTACCAAAACATCCACATCTAAAGAAAATTTCATCATTTTATCTTTATCGATGGTCGGTGTAATTTTAATTTCAAAATATTTATTATAAAATAAATGGCAATATCTTTAAAAATCTACATACCAAAAAATGAAAATTTTGGAAAAACAATCACACTTGATGATCCAATCATATTAAACAGTTGCTCAGAGATGCTTGTAAAATCTATAAGTATTTTTTGGAATTATGATAATTTGAATGAAATTTATTATTATACTTATGGCACGCAAGGTGCAAATACAAAAATTAATTTCAAAGATGGATATTATGCATTTAATATTTTAAAAACTGAATTTGAAAATGTTGGGAATATAGAATTGGAGCAAGTGGATCATTCTGGAAAATGTAAAATCAAATCCGATAAAGAATTAAATTTACAAACATTTGGACCCATTATAGGATTTCCAGAGAATAAAGTCATATCTCCAAATACATTGACAGAAAGTGACAGTGTAGCTAATATCAACAATAATTTGGAATATGTAAACATAAGTTGTAACATGATTGATAAAAGTAAAAATTTTGTAAATGGGAAAAGAAGTGACATTCTTATACAAATTCCAATAACAACACACCAAATACTAAAAGGCAGTGTTTCTAGAATTTATCCTCCCTCTGAAGAAACAAAAGGAATTAAATTATCAAATGGAATTTATAATGAAATAAAATTCAAAGTGGAAGGAAATAATTCTTTTTCTATAGGAAATTTTTTATTAGAAATAGTTATTAATAAATGAGTTTCTTCTATGGCTATCAAAGTAAGCATGAATCTTTAAAATCTGATATGACAGGAAAACTTTCCACTGCAGGTGGTGAAATGAAAGGAGATATTAATATGGGATCAAATCATATAATAACATCAGTTGATCCATCACAAAATTCACATTTGGCAAGAAACAAATATGTGGATGATTTAGTGACAGGGCATACAGGGTCAAATTATCTACCAAAAACAGGGGGTGTAGTGACTGGAAATATTATAATGGGAAATAACAAAATTACAACAACTAAGAATCCTGTGAGTGATAAAGACCTTTGTAGGAAGAAATATGTAGATGACCAAGATTCTAGAAAATTATCAGTAACAGGAGGAACAATGTCTGGAAATATTGTAATGGGAAATAATAAAATTGAAACAACTTCAGATCCCGCAGGTGATAAAGACCTTTCCCGTAAAAAATATGTGGATGACCAAGATTCTAGAAAATTATCTTTGACAGGTAGAACAATGACTGGAAACTTGAATATGGGATCAAATAAAGTCTTATCAAGTGCAACACCTTCAAATAACAATGATCTCACAACAAAATCATATGTGGACGGAAACTTTATGAAAATAGAAAAAGTCACATGGTTGGGTGTTGAAAGAAGTAAAATTAAAACAGATATTTACACACAGAATTATCAAGTTTTAACCTCAAAAGATCCAGACTATAAAGATGCTCTTTCAAGAAAAAAATATGTGGATGATAGAGATAACACCAGATTACCTTTATCAGGAGGAACAATGACAGGAGATATCACAATTGGGAATAATAAAATTATCACAACTTCAGATCCAAACAGCGACAATTCACTCACAAGAAAAAAATATGTAGATGATCAAGATGATACAAAATTGTCTTTATCTGGAGGAACAATGACTGGTGATATAACAATTGGAAATAATAAAATTATTTCTTCAACAAATCCCACACTTCAAACACATTTGAAGAGAAAAAAATATGTTGATACAAAATTATCAAAAACAGGTGGAACAATGACTGGAGATTTGGATATGGGAAATCATCATATTCTTCATGCAGCAAATTATGTCCCATCTTCTGATCATCATGTTGTGACTAAAAACTATGTGACAAATTTTTCATTGGCAAATAAGGTTGCAAATATTTATAATTTGCAAATGGATGATGAAGGAATATTTAATGTTACGGATGATGTGAATTCTATAGAATATACTGGAAGCAATAAAAAGGTTAAAAAATTTTTGAATTTGTCAAGAAAAAAAGATTGGGAGTTTACACAAACTGACACAAACAAACAACCATTCTTCAAAAAGTCTACAATTAATAATAATTTTTATTGTATTCAATATCCTGGTAGTGATACCAATAATTTACATTTGAAAACTTCACAAGACATTTTAAGTAATCAACACTTGAATTTTTATTTTGTTTATGGTTTCAAATCATTAAATTCATCTCACAATGAAGTTTCATTGTTTAAAATTACATCCAACGAAACAACAAGTCAACCACTTCCCTTTGATTTTGGTGTTTCTTATCGAAATTTATTGTTATATTTAACAAACTCATCTTGAAACACAGTTCCAAATAGTAATTGGGAATTGAAAGCAAATGCAACAGAAATCAACAAATTGATATGTCTTTCTTCACATTGGGATCAAAATAACATCAGTGGTGTTAAAAAAAGTAATTTATATGTGAATGGAAAAGAAATTTTCTTTCCATACAAGTAGTAAATTATCTCACAATGCAAATACGAAATTTTATCTTGGATCAAAAAATAAAGACCATGGGAAAATGGATGGGGAAATATTATATGTATATGTTTCAACAAGAAAAATTAAATATCCAGAAATTGTGTTAAACCATTATCTCCTCTGCAAAAAATTTGAGGTTGACTTTGATAAAGATGAGGTTATAAAATATATTTGAACTGGAATAGATTTGAATAGAATTTGAATAAACTTGTGTTTTTTCAAATATTTTTCCTCTAATAAATGAGTGGAGAAGAGGGAAAAATAACTTCGATAGAAAAATCTGTTAAAATCAAAGATCCAAAACGAGTGGAATTGGGAAAAAGACTTGCAAAAATTTCAAGAAAAGCAAAAGAAAGAAAAGAAAAACAAAAATTAGTTGCATATTTGGATACAAAACATTTTATATGAGTTGCTAGTCTTGTTGTAACATCGATTGGATTATATTTTACTTTCAAACAATATAAAAGAAGAGAAGAAGAAAATCAGGTTGCAAGTGTAAAAAAAGAAGAAGAAGAAAACGGAGAAATCAATCAATCTGTTTCAAGTGCGAAAAAAGATAAAACCAAAAGATGTTTGGAAAATCTTTAAAAAAAAAAAACATATATAAATAAATGAGTGAAATGAATAGAAAAGAAATAATGAATGAATTGTTTGATTCCACTTTAATCACAATGGGAGCTGTTGGTGTTGGAATGGTTACAAGAAAAGCAATTGGTGATGGTTTGTCAACTCCAGCATCTTTAATGACAACTTTGAAACTTGCAGCAGCTGTTGGATTGTCTACACTTGGAATTAAATATATGCAAGATAAAAAATGGATTCCATCAGACCCTTTTAAAAATTCATAAATAAAAGATGGAAACTGTTGTTGGAGGATTATTTAATGCTGTTGCATTTGCAGGAGCAGGATTTTTATTCTCAAAGTTAAATCACTCTGGTTATGAAAAAGAAATAAAAAGACATAATGAAGCAATGGAAAAACTTACAAAAGACAAAGAAATATGGATGGAAAAACAAATGGAAAGAAAACAAGAAATTGAAAAACTAAGACAACAACTCTCTGATGTAAATGCAGACATTAATAGAACAAACAAGTCTTTTGAAAATCTTGCTAAAATAAATTATCGTATGAAAAATTTACAAAATGAATATAAGGAGGGAGTGGAAGAGGAACCGAAATTGGAAAATTATTATACTCCGTCAAATGAGATGAAAGAATATCAAAGTGTTTTTTTCCTTCTAATTGGAATCACTGGAGGTTATTTATCACATAAATTTCTTAGATAATAAATAATCTCTCTTCTACATTCATAATAATCATTTGTAACAAAAGTTTTCCATCCAATTTTTCTTAATTCTTCTAAATAAATTTTTTGTTTCTCAGATAACACTCCATAACCTCTTGGATTTTTAAATTCTATTGCTAGACCTTTCCATGGCCCAGAATGATTAAAAATTAATAAATCTGGTTTTCCTTCTGTATATCCTTTCTCCCAAGCATCAATTCTTTTCTCTGAATTAGTCTGTAATTCACCTAATCCAGCATCAATAAGCAAATTTGGATAATTTGCTCTTATGTATTTTACAATTCCTTTTTTCTTGTAGACATATTCTTTTATTATAGTATGTTTTTTAAAAAAATATTATATAATAAAAGATAAAAACTTATAATGAATTAATAGAAATTGCAAAACAGAAAAAAGTTAAACATTATAGAAGATATAAACATGAATTGGATAAAATTTTTGAATTTGAAAAAAAAGATCCAACTGGATCCTATGAAAAATATTGTAAAGAAAAAATGAAACCAACTCCAGTTATAGCAAAAAATTCAAAAGGAGAAAAAATTGAATTTAAAAGTCTTTATGCTTCATCAAAATATTTTAATACTTGGCCGGCAACTATTAAATGGAGAATCTTAGAAGAAAAGAAATTAAAATTGGATAATGGAGACATTTGGTCATTTTCTTACATCAAATCATAAAATTGATTTTTTTTTAAAAAACCTCAGAAGAAAGTGATATGAATTTTTTTAAAAAAAAATATACTATAATAAAAGAAGCATGACTTCAAAAGGAAATACAACTTCAGACCAGGTTTTAAAACAAACTGTATCAAAATCAAATTTACTTGATTCAGAAGTTCCTTCTGTTGACTCTACTCCTATTTTACAACCAAAAAAATATAAAAGACAATACAGAAAAACAGGAAATTTTTCAAAAGAAAAAAATAAAATAAAAAAGAGAATTGTTAAAACTTTTGATAAGTTTTAGAATTTAAAACCTGGTAAATCTTCAGAGTCAACAGAGGAATCTAAAAAAAGAAGTTGGTATGAAAAATTAAAAGAATCTATAATTGATGTATTTTGGAAAAAAGACCTGAAATTTGAACTTGATAAAAAAGCGTTAAATGCAACAGCAGGATTAAGTTTTTTTGACCCTGAAAAAGTTTTAAAAGAAGTTAAACCACTTGTATTAGAAAAATTTAAAGAAAATTTTAAAACAAAACAAAAATTATCAATTATATGTTTAATGAAAAAAACAAATTCTGTAACAGGAGAAGAAATTGAAAAAGAAGCAAATTTTAATAGTAAACATAATGAAAATATTTTTGAAGGAAGTAATTTTGATGAAATTTATCAAGAAATGAGTGATGAAATTATTCTTCAATTTGAAGAATTTAAAAATAATGGGAGTATGTGGAATTTTGTTAAAGGAATAAGAATTGTTCTTGATATAAATAAAATCAAACCTTTAAAAGCTTCATCTTGGATTCCACTTCCAAAAGGAATAAAAAATAAAAAAGCAGTTATAAATCCAGAAAATTATGATCAAAAATGTTTTTTATGGTGTATTGGAATTCATAAAATTTTAGAAAAATCTCAAAATTTAAGAAATCCAGGGAGAATTACAAAAAAATTAAAAAATGAAATTGAAAATTTTAATTTGAATGGAATGGAATTTCCTTGTGGATTTAGAGATATTGATAAATTTGAAAAAAATAATAAAATTTCAATCAATTTGTTTGGATATGATGAAAAGACAAATGATATAGATATTTTAAGAGTTTCAAAAGAAAAACAAAATGAAAAACATGTAGACTTGTTATTAATTAACAATGAAAATGGAAAACATTGTTTAATAAAAAATTTGGAAAGATTAGTTTCAAAACAAGTTAGTAATCATGGTCACAAAATTCATATTTGTTATTATTGTTTACAATATTTTAAATATGAAAAAACTTTAAAAGATCATTTAGAATATTGTGAAAAACATGAGTGTGTGAAAACTAATTATCCTAAAAAAGGAGAAACATTAAAATTCAAAAATTATGAAAAAATGCATGATATTCCTTTTGTTATTTATGCAGATTTTGAATGTAATTTAAAACCTATAAAAAATAATATTGGTGAAAAAACAACTCAATTTCAAAAACATGAACCATCTGGATATTGTTTTTTAATAAAATGTTTTAATAATATTTTTAAACCAAAATTGAAAAAATTCACCAAAAAATCTCAAGATGAAAATATTTCCTTAAAATTTGTAAAAAGCTTGGAAAAAGAGGTTAAAGAAATATACAAAAAATTCAGATTTTAAAAAAAAAATAAAAATGAAAAAGAAAGATTTAAAAAATTTTAAAAATACAAAAAATTGTTATGCATGTGATAAAGAATTTAAAAAAGAAGAGGATAAAGTTAAGGATCATTGTCATTATACTGGAAAATATAGAGGGGCAGCTTGTATTAGTTGTAACTCAAAAATGAAAAAACCTAAATTTATTCCAATTATATTTCATAATTTACAAAATTATGACTCTCATCTTTTTATCAAAAATCTTGGTAAAACTGAAGGAAAAATAAATTGTATTCCAAAAACGGAAGAAAAATATATTTCCTTTTCTAAAGGAATTATTGTAGATGAATTTATAAACAAAAAAAAATCAAGAAACTGTTTATATTAAAAGAGAACTTAGATTTATTGACAGTATGAAATTTATGGATTCTAGTTTAGAAGTATTGTCAGATGATTTTGATAATTTGAATTTATTCTTTAAAGATGAAGAAAAAAGAGAATTATTGAGAAGAAAAGGAATTTTTCCATATGATTGGTTTGATAATATTGAAAAATTAAAAGTAAAAAAATTACCTGATATTGAAAAATTTTATTCAAAATTAAAAGAAGAAAATATATCAGAAGCAGATTATGAACATGCAAAAAATGTTTGGAAAAAATTTCAAATTAAAAATATGAGAGAATATCATGATTTATATTTGAAAACAGATGTTTTGTTATTGACAGATGTTTTTGAAAATTTTAGAAAAGTTTGTAAAAAATATTATAATCTAGATCCAGCTTGGTATTATACAACTCCTGGATTGGCTTGGGATGCTATGCTAAAAATAACTCAAGTTGAGTTAGAATTATTATCTGATCCCCAAATGTATTTAATGATAGAAAATGGAAAAAGGGGGGGAATTGCTGTTGTATCTAAGAGATATTCAAAAGCTAATAATAAATATATGGAAAAAAATTATAATCCAGAAGAAAAATCAAAATATATCCTATATTTAGATGCAAATGGATTATATGCTACTGCAATGTCAAAACCTCTTCCTGTAAAAGATTTTAAATGGATGAATGAAGAAGAATTAAAAAATTGGAAATCTCATTCATGTATATTAGAAGTTGATTTAGAGTATCCAGAAAATTTGCATGATTTGCATAATCAATACCCCTTGGCTCCTGAAAGAATAAAAGTTGGTAAAGTGGAAAAATTAATTCCAAATCTTAGAGATAAAGAAAAATGTTATACATCATAAAAACTTGAAACAATATTTAAATTTGGGATTAAAACTGAAAAAAATTCATAAGGGTATTAAATTTAAAGAAGAAAATTTTATGAAAAAATATATTGATTTTAATAATGAGTTGAGAACAAAGGCAAAAAATTATTTTGAAAAAGACTTCTTTAAATTGCTAAATAACTCAGTGTTTGGAAAATGTGAGAAATAGAGTTGATATTCAACTTTGTAATAGGGAAGAAAAAGCTAAAAAATTATTTACTAAATATAATTTTGATAAAAGAACAATTTTCTCTAAATATTTAATTGCTGTTCATATGCATAAAAAAAGTGTAAAATTAAATAAACCTATATATCTTGGAGTTAGTATTTTGGATTTATCAAAAACTATAATGTATAATTATACAAAGAAAAAATATGAAAAAAAATCAAATTTATTATATACTGATACAGACTCATTAATATATGAAATATTAACAGAAGATGTTTATAAAGAAATTTCTCCAGATGTAAAAACAAAATTTGATACAAGTAATTATCCTAAGGAACATCCAAGTGGGATTCCAACTGGAATAAATAAAAAAATTGGAGGAATGATGAAAGATGAATGTGGGGGGAAAATAATAGTGGAATTTGCATCTCCAAGAGCTAAAGTATATGGATTATATACACAAGATGAAAAAATTACAAAAAAATGTAAAGGTATAAAAAAATATGTTATTAAAAAAGAAATATATTTTCAAGATTATAAAGATTGTGTATTTGAAGATAAAGAACAAAGTAAAAAAATGAATTCAATTATTCATAAAAAACATGAATTATATTCTGAAACAGTTGAAAAAGTTGCCTTATCTTCAAATGATGATAAAATTAATACAATGGCATATGGTCATTATATGGAAGATATGATTCAAATCTATGAAAATATCTTTGGATTCAAACCTTGAGATTTCTCTCTCCCCAGTCTCCCACTCGGTTGTATGACGTCATAGAAGTGGCGGGAAATTCAAAACTTGAGATATGTCTTTTCTCAAGTTTCCCATAATGCATTGCAGCATTTGATTGACAGTAGGGGTTTTTCAGGTGATGACGTCATCAGAATGGAATGTGCTAGAATCGGCATATTTACAACTACTCCTAATTACTACAATGCTTTTTTTTGGTCTGGGTGTAGGAGCAGTGTTTCACAGAATATAAGGTGGTAGATCAATGTTCTGTTCACGCTCTTCCATCTTTGCCTGGATGACATCATACATCATCTGGAAAACATAATCATATGATTTGGATTCCATCATTGGTTTGGCCACCCAATGTTTGTATCTTTCTAGAGATTGATCTTCATCACAAGCTGCAGCCTGGGATCTATTCGGGTTGAAATTATGATCTTTGACATCTTTTCTTCAGTCAAAGGTGATAAAGTCATAAAAGCTCTGTTGACAGTGTATGTCTGTGAAAAGCAGTTTAATGTTTAAAATATGAGCTTGTCAGAAAGGTGTTCACTTAACCCAAACACCTCCAATGAAAATTGGAACTGGCAGAACAGCATTTAAATAACATATACAAACTTTGGATTGGCCCATTTCCTGTGAATGTTATCCTTACAATGTCAGCTGAGTTCAGATGTTCCGAAACTTGTCAAATATGTGGCAAGGAAATGAATTATCAATGCCTGTCTTGTACCAAACCAAGATGCAACAGGTCAAACGGCTACTCTACCACCACCAAGAAGAAACAATGGGCTGAAAGGCTGGTTCATTCGTTTCATTCTGCTTCCCATGTAAAGCACAATGATCTGCTTCTGACAAAGAATGACACTCATACCTGCAGTGAGGTAAACAAAAGAAGTCAAAAGGAAAGGCAAGATGAAAGTCAATGTAGTACCATAACTGGTCCACATTTGCAAAAGAGACACAAATGTCTTGACCTTTCACAGAAAGTTGCTGTCCTTGAGTTCACAAAAGGACACCCAAATCTTGGAAGCAGGAAAAATGCAGATTAAAGGTGTACTGCAAAGTAAAGAATCAACCATGGCTTTGTATGAAAGAAGCAAAAAGAAGTCGCACTGCTAAATAATCTGATATGAATGAAGCTGTCTGAAACTGCTATACCATGTGCAGACACTCTAATATATCAGTTTCAGGGATTATGCTACAAGAGGAAGCCTCAATTGATGCAGAAAAGTTATAAATCAAGGACTTTGTTGCATCAAATGGCTGGCTTGATAGATTTAAGCATCAGCACAATGCATGGAAGATGGATGACATGGGCAGTTTTTGGCATGGGCTTCCTGAGAAGACCCTTAGCGAAAAGGGAAGACATTGCCCAGGTGGCAAACAAGCTATACAAAGGCTTACATGGGCATTCTTCATTAATGCGGCTAGAGGACAGGAATTCCAGTAGTGATTGAAAACTTCACAAAACATCGGTGCTTCCAGAATGTAAAGGATATCAGTCGCCCCTACAACTGTTCCTACTTTGCAAACAAGAACGCCTAGATGACCACCCAAGTTACGACTAAGGGTTTGTCTAAGCCCAATGAACATTTAAAGTTACACAATAGACAGATTTTGTTACCATGTATAATGGACAGTTTTCGAACATAATATTACATTCTTACCCAAAAATACCACTTCCAAGACTCAGCACCTTGATGCCGGCATCATTGCTAGCTGGAAAGTGCAGTACAGAAAGCGAATGCTGGGGTATGTTTGCCGCAAAGTGGAAATTGTGAAGTCAATCAATGTTCTTATGGTTATTGAATGGGGATGACAAACCTGGAATGAAGTATCTTCCCACACCATCAAGAAGTGCTTCCAGAGAACAGGGTTATATCCACAAGACGAGATAATTGAAGACAACCCTTTCAAAGGAAAAAAGCTGGTAGGTCTCCAAGCCCTTATGAATTGCATTGACACACAATATTCTCCCAAAGATTACAATGTTAGGGAAGATGACATTGCAGTCTACTCCAGGCTTATAGAGCCCTCTGAACCAAACTGGTGGGAGGCAGTACGGGCAGAATTACAGGGTAACAATGTCAAAGTTCTGTCCACCCTAGATGATATAACGACAGCTGGGGAGGAAGATGATTTTGACAAAGAAGTCAAGCAACCAGCCATCAAATCTGTCAGAGGCAATGGAGTTAGGAGAACAGTTGCAACACTTCAAGCAGTTTCATAGATACCAGGAACTCACATTGTCATCCATTGCAAATTCAAATGATTTAATTTATGAGTTGAAGCTCTGTGTTCCACAGCGACAGAGGCATGTGCAAGACTTTTTTAAATAAAGCCCTTTTCTTCAATTATGGAATTTTCCATTTTAATAGTTTGCTTTTTTATAATATTGACTCATGTTATATGGTTCTTGTAGTTGAGACTTTATCAGGGGATTTTCTTGTGACGAACTGCGTGATTTTTAAAGGATAGAATTTTTTTGAAAACTATTAGTGACACTTTGAATGTGTGTATAACAGGCTGTATTACATGCATCAGTTGCCACAAGCCTCCCTGCATATTCACATTCAAATAAATTGACGCTTGTACCATGTCTTTGGATAAATTCTGATGAAACCTTATTAAGCAGCCACTTGCCATTTCCCCAAGGATGGCTGCTTAATAGGGGTTTGACTGTATTTTGTCGATGATTTTCTATTCTACTGGAGAATATACTCATGGCTGGTAAAATTTGCCTGTTGCTTAGTGGAACAAAATCAGTAAGTTCTGATATCTACTTGAAAGGGTTAAATTAGTATGGTCTAACTTCATTCTATACATCATGAATCACCGGACTTTTCCTGAAATCTCAAGTTTTTTTTGTGCCACGTGTTTAAATTTTCTTGGTTGGGATGAACTGCTAAATCGCATTTTTCCTCTTCATTAATGAAGCTCTGCTGTACCAGAAAACCAAAAGATAATTCATCTGATTATGGCTTGTGTAAAAAGCATCGACAATTCTCCAAGCAATCTGATCAGAGATAAATAACATGTTACACATTTTATACAAGTAATTTTGTAATTAGGTCAAGACAAAATCACATTTCTTAAAATATGCTTTGCAGATTCACCAGACAAAATGTCTGGAGACTTTGAGTTTAAATTACACATCTCAAACAGGTGTTTGTTTCAACATCATAATAAACTTCCTAGTTCAGTAATTTTTTGTCAACATTTTAGCTGCAATGCATTGCTACTTCAAAACAAAAAAGCAGTGCCGAAAAAGTAAGGAACAAAACATTGACGAATTAGAAGTACCAGAATACATGTATATTTCTGTATTCTGCATTGCTTATATGCATATAGTTCCTATATTTCTTGTTAATATACCTCATGCATACCAGAACTTCTATTTCAGAATCATCCTCAGGGTATTATGAAATGATAACTTCACAATTAACCTACACTGCCAAAGTCAACTGAAATGAGAATATCTCATGCACTTAAATTGGATAAAAAAACTCGCCTCCAATCCTTGTGGACTCAATTGGTCAACAGGTAGAGCGGCGCACCCGTATCCCAAAGATGCGAGTTCAAATCCCGCTCAAGTCAACATTTTTCAGTTGACTTCGGCAGTGTAGGTTAATTGTGAATGGCATTTATCACCCAGTTTCACTAGTGGACTAGTTTCACTATGTTATGGGTTTCATTCCCACCAAAGGCCTGGTAGTTGTATTTTTCACAACCGGTATTGATTGGATCTTACAAATACTTGACACTCATAATTAGTGGTCACATTCTGCTATATATTGCTTGAATCACTATCTTTCTATATTGAGATACTTATATTATACTTCTTGTCCAATCTTAACGTGTACTATATTAGTTACTTGGTCTGACAAGATACAGTGTATTTAAACACAAAAGTTGACTACACTTACTAACGCCAACTTTGGTGAGACATTGTTGGGAAACAAACAAAGGAATGAACTATAATTTGTTTTCCTCTTATCAGCTCCATTTAAACTATAGGCATTGGTACATTCAGTGGACTTTGGAGGTCAATCAGCCGTATCTAGGGAAATGTACGTATTCATGATTCATATTTGCTATTTTTATAGGAGCAAAAACTAAGAAAGTGCTGGCGACCAGTCTGGGTCAGCAACTGATGAGAAAACCCCGGTGTTAAATATCCCACAAGTTTTCTACAAAGAAACTTTCATGTAGAAGTGATGAAGGCAATAAAATTATGGCAGTTTTAGATGGAAGAGGACAAAGAGTGCAACATATGATTTTTGAAAAGGTGACAGGCATTTTACCAATCTGTCCTGCTCCTTTAGAGGCCCCAGCATATGCAATTAGTGACTCTCAAATATAACAGTTCTTTGTCATTTTTTTATAATCAGCAAATATATTTTAAACAGATTAAAATCTTAGTTCAGTAGTACTGTATACTAAAATACTTCAGGATAATTTGTTTTTAGCATTATTGTAAGAGAAATTTGAGGACGAATTATCAACATTTTTAGCAAAGATTATCTTTACTAACGTTTCAAAACTGATTTTCATTGTGTTTGCAACAAGGCTTATTGATAAATTTGAGATTATATCATATCAGATATCAGATATCACATGGCATCACATCACATATAGCATATATCATGTGACATGGCATATTATATTATATTATATTATATAAAATGTAATACATAAGTACAGTTTTTAAATGCTTATTTCACCACATGCACAGAGCTTGAATTTCTCATCTTGTTCTACTATGATTCTATATGAATGTTAGTATTTCATAGAGTTCATGTGATTTGTTTTAATCTGTTATAATAACAGTCTTTACCTTGTTTTTCTGTGTGTCAAATTAAACGGGTACACTGAATCTGTATTCTGAACAAACATGTGAAAATCCATAATTGCATTTAGTTTCCACCATCTTCACTATCTTTGCATGAAAGGGAAAACATTATGTTTAACAGTATTTAATAAAAGTGAAAATACATCTTACATCATCATTGTCTTAGAAGTATATTCATCACGTCATATTCTACTTGGACGTGCACCTGCTATTAAATTTTGCTATTAATTCCTTCTTATTCAGTGTGGAAGCAAATATCCAATACGACTTTTGTCAACTTGATATTTCCATGGATTAGTTGTGAAGCAAAATTAATGAAAACCTTGAAATACGACAGGCAAACATTTGGAAATAGAGTATTTATTCCATATTTTCAAACAAAAGCAAATGAGATTTTCACTATGTTATTTGTCTTTGTGCAAATGAATATATTTTTACTACTTAATTTGCTTTGAAGTAACTTCATGGCAAATGTCCATATTCGACTATGATTTGCATTTGGTGTTAAATTTCAGGTAAACTAGGTAATCGTGTTTACTCCAGGAGTAAATCTGATACAAAAACCAAATTCCATTTCGGGCAAATTCATGCAAATCTAACTAAAAGTATTTACAATACACTTCCTTAACTCTTTCGAGGTGGTTGCTCTCCCCTTGATGAGTAAATTAATAAGTCTTATGCTGCCGGGAAAGACCTAATCTTTACTGCAGTTGGAAACCAAACTTTTCGTCCAGTGATAAGTATTGGATCACCAACCACCTGTAGACCTAAGCCTTTGACATGCCAAGTGCCCCTTTTGAAGACCATCAGTCTGGAGCTCTGACACCTGGTGACTCCCGCACTCACTTGTGCACTATCCTGAGTTTCTCAAACTCTGGAACTATGCATTTTTCCCCACCACAAATGGTGGCCACTGTGGCCCAAGACCCTAATCTCAGCTCGTCCAATTGCATTAACAAATTCTTGTCTTTGGACAATGACACAACACACCTGTCCAGAGTCAAGCATACTTAAACACCACACCAGTGGTGATATCATCTTGCCTACCCACCCCTGGTGTTCAGGTGCATGGTATTACTCATCAGACAGCCACCATAATTCAGGTTACTGTTGACAACCGTCTCCCCTTACCTCCGACATAAAGCACTATTCTCTCCCTGAATATGGACTTAAGTCCGTTGCATCTATGCCTACTGAATGACCTCTGCTCTTCCAGCTTTTGAACTGCCACCTGCAGCCAACCCATCAAGTGGACTCCCTGCTTTGGAGTACTCTCACTCTTGTTCAGAGTTTAAGCCATTGACACACCACCAAACAATATCAGCTCTTTTCCAAAGGATGGCTGGCTCATGGCACCCTGCATAGTATTGCCCAAGAGAAGCTAGTCTTCCCTTTTTAATGTTTTTAATATTTTTAAACTAGGCTAGCTTAGTTTTAGTATTGGCCCTGGCGTTAGTGGTCTCTTTCATCTGTGTACTGCTTTGGCCTGGGCCATGGTGAGAAGCCGGTCTTCTTGTTGTAATGTTTCCAAACTGGGTTAGCTTAATATTAATTGCCTTCTTCTATTCTTTCAGCTTTCTAGGCTCCCTCTGTAAAAGAATAGTCATTATACTTATGCCACAGAAGTGTATGAATGTTTTTTCCAAAATAAAACTTACCTGACACAAGAGGTACTTTGATCACCAAGAACTATTTTCAGGATGAGGCCGTCTTATTGCACTTTGATTGGGTTGACTCTCACGATCACCCCAAAAGTGGGTAACTTGAGCACACGATTGCTGGTAGTTGGGGCCTGTATTAATGTTCATCCTTGGCTGTACTTGGATGGGCAACCATATCGTGGTCTACTTGTCCAAGTCCGATAACCTCACAACTATTCAATGCCTCCTAATATGGTCATAGCAGATGTAGCACTTTGGTGCAATTATCCATAGGACTAAATAGTCTGACACAAAAAGACATAAAACTGTATGTCCATTCTGGTCCCTGGTTTGCGTTAATAGCCTAGTGGGACAATTTTAATGAAACACTCCTGTACACAGCCATCATACCCATTGCACTACCATGGGTCATAATGGCTGTGAGGACCGCAAACCACAAAACAAGATCAAGTGTAGTATCTGTTCTTATCAGCTTAATAATTGGTGCCATCGCTTGTAACAGTTTAAATTCTATTGAATTGGTACCCAGTCACAATTTGTCACTCTTCATATTGGGCTACCAGGGGGAGTGAGAAGCAATTGGCCTGCTGAGCATATGCATATACACACCTGGTGGGCCACCTAGAACCAACATTCTGCAGCCCCAGGCTCTACCAGTCAGGGGCCTACAGAAACTTTTCAAGCGTTTTTATGAGGCAGATACTGGGGCAGCATGCTTATCCACTAGGGGTGACCAGTCTTGTATACCCAACCTGCAATTTTGGCCATAAGTACAACCAATAGTGTAAAACATGCCTCGCTCAAACAAGGATTCAGCTTCTGGAATACCTTTTCCTTGTTTCTAAACCCTATGGGATTCAATGCCACTTCAAGAACCAACATTATACTGTACTACGGTCAAGTGTGTGAAATCTTCATAGACCCACTACAACTAAAATGGCCCTCATACTTGATCTAAAGGATCAGTCGACCTTGCAAATCCAATAAATGACCTCCCACATCAAACAGTACATGAAACTAGCTCTCAGTCTAAGAACCCAGATGGTCTGTCATTTTCATTGACCACCATGATTGAAGACCATGACATTGCTCCCTCTACACCACTGATTTGTCTCTTGCTGGCTCTACCAACCCTACCCTAGCCAAATTCCAACAAGAAGTAATTTAATCAACACCCTCCAGCCCTAAACCTCCCTCAACCAAATCCACCTGTATGGTGAGTTATTTTGCAATTTAATTTATTTTTATTTTATTTACTTTAATTTCTTGGAATTTGTTTTTCAATTTTTTTGTTTTACTGTAATAAAAGACTTAAAATTAAATCAAAAAAAAATTTCATTGGCCAAGGACTGCCACTGCAGTCCAGGGAAATTTCAGTTAACCAGGTACAAAAGGTCATGGAAAGGAGTCGAGGAACTAGTTCAGGTTCATGTGTGAAGACAAGGCAAAATGGCCGCTGCCTGGAATAAAGAATTTCATTTAAAAACATATGGAAAAGTATGTTACTGAAGGATTGAGGAGAAGTGAGATATCCCACATTATTCATGGTGTATTAGAATTTTGGATCGGCAAATGCGTTTTTCCGAAATTAATTGCAGTGAAGCAAGAGCTACAAGGTCCTGGAAAACTGCTGGGTTACTGGGCAATACAAAAGGTGATTAGACAAAAGCACAATTTGCTAGTGACACATTATGCCATTTATGATGTGATGACTGAGGTTGGTCCCAGTGGTCTATAAGCTCATGGTGGCATGGACACAAAGAAACAGAAAAAGAAAGGAAACTTTACAACTAAAGGTCCAAACTGGGTTCATTCATTGGATATCAGAACAGTACATTCCCATTAGAGTAACAACTAACATGCCATCTCAGGCATGAGGAACACAGATTTATTGGTAAGCGGTATCACCATAACATTGTGTTACATGTCACAGGTCGAGGATAGTACATTTCTCCCTAACTAACAAAAAGAGCATAGTTCTATCAAATCAATAGTGAGTATTAACGTAAATGTCCAATACAACTAATAAAGTTCTATAGTTCTCTACTTGAGTACGTAGTTCTTTAGATATTTCGGCTTGTGTTGCTTTCTCTGTGGGCATGTCCTCTGCTCTGGAATGTCTTGATCTTCCTTCACTTCCTGAATGATTTTGGCTGCTGCGCTTTCTGTGGCACCTTCCAAATCTCCCTCTGCATCTGTGTGGCCTGTGTCATGTGGGCTTGTTTCATCTGTTTGTTGCTCTAGTGCGGTTGCACTCTCCAGGTTCTCTGGCTGTACGCTGCCTCTGATCTCAATTGAGTGTGTTCTTCCTGTCAGTTTTCACCTCAGTCTCGTCTGCTGTGTTGCTCAATGAGTTTACTAACTTGAATTAGCTGGCATCGCTCCACATTATTCTGCCATTGATCATTCGGCATGCTGTTACCTTGGACCCTTGTATGTCAATAACAGTGTAGAATACTGGTTCGTATGGTGTGGTCCATTTATTCTTCTTTGGTTGCATCACTAGTACGTGATCTGCAAGTATCAGCCACATTTCTTTTGTGTATCTGTTCTCTCTTTCTCTTTATCTTTGCCTTGTATTCCACATCTCTTAGGTCTATTTTCTCATCCTTCCCTTTCTGTGTGGTTGGTCTGGTGTGGTCCAGCTTTGTTCTTACTGTGGCGCCTCTTGCCGCTTCATAGGGAGTTACCCCAGTTGCTGGGTGTGGTATTGATCTGTATGCCACTAGCATATCATGAATTGTGTTCTGCCATCCGTGCTTATCCTTCCCCTCAAGGCTAGCAATCTGTTCTGTTTTATTCAGTCTGCATGAACTTCTTGCTTTCTCCATTTACCCTTGGGTGAACAGGTGTAATCCTATGCAGTTTGAATCCTCCTTTCTTTGCAAACTTTTCATATTCTTTGGAGTTGAACGGTGGTCCATTGCCACTTTCGATTCTTCTTGGCATACCATAGGTTGCAAATATATGTTTGAATCTCTCCTTCACTTGCTTGAATCTGGTGCTTGGTACTGGTTCTATTGGGTACCTGGTCCTCTTGTCAATCACCACTAAGTTGTAGTGTTCGTCTGGGTATGGCCCTCCAAAGTCAACAGATAGTGTGTCCCATGGTTTGTTTGGGATACTTGTCATCTTGATTGGTTCTTCCTTGTGGCTCTTTGTTGCTACTTGGCAGTTCTAGCGCTGCTTGATGGCTGTGTCAATCATACTGTTTATGCTGGGAAACCAGTATTTCTCTCAGAGCATCAGGAAGTACAATCCTGTCTCCCCAGAACACTAGTCCTTCTGCATCGGACAGTTCCTGTCTGGCCTGGTAGCATGGTTCTATGTCCTTGTCTCTTTTGTACTTCTCCCAGTCACCTCTTGCTATTCTCTCAGCTAATTTCTGCATTGTTTTGTATTCTAGGGTCTCCTTTCTGATTTATGTTAATATTACCGCTTGCTCTGCATCCACAGTCCACTTGATAATCTTTTCTGTTATCATTCCCAGTCTCCAGGAGGGGATGTTGCGAGAGGTAGTCTAGCGGATCCTGCTTGTCTTTCCCAGGCTCATAGACAAGCTCAAAGTCTACGTCTTGCATTTCCATCACCCCTTTTTCTATCCTGGAAGGCATCTTCACAGTTGTTTGTTAAATAATAGCGGCAAGGGGTAAAAGCGGCTTGTGTGCGGTCACAATTCTGAATCTTGGTGCTCCCAGTAGGTATACCCTTAGCCTCTTCTTGGCCCACTTGATGGCCAATGTATCCTTTTCTGTCTGGCTGTAGCTCTTCTTGGTGTCTGTCATTGTTCAGCTGATGAAGTGCACCGGATGGATCTCCTTGTCTGTTTGCTGCTACAGTGCTGCTGAAAGTCCCTCATGGTAGCTTGCTTCCATCTGAAGGATGATGGGGTGGTTGGGGTCAAAGTAAGCCATGGTCTTGTCACTTGAGATACTCTCCTTGATCTTGAAGAATGCTTTGTCCTCTTTCCCTAGGAAAACTTCACTTCTTTCATTGTCAGCTCATACAGCGGCACAGCTATGGTTGTGTAATTGCTGATGAAGTTGTCAAAGTATCCTGCCATGCCTAGGAAGCTTCGTACTGCTCCCTTGTCTTAGGGCATTTTACACTCTTTAACTACTCTCACTTTCTCTGGTGATGGTTTAAGGCCATGCTTGGAGAATACATGTCCAAAGAATTCAATTTCTTCCTTCTTGAATTCGCATTTCTCTTTATTGAAAGTTATCCCATGGTCCTTTGCTCACTGCAGGACTTTCTTCAGCATCTCCCCATGTTCTGCTTCGTCTTTGCCGCCGATCAAGACGTCATCTCTTTGGTTAATGCTGTTGGGAATGTCTCCAAATACCTTGAACATCACCTCATCAAGCACATCTTGTGAGGACTTAGCCCCAAATACAAGTCGTCTGGGTCTAAAGTTACCCCAGGGTGTAGTAAAGGTTGCTCTGCTCCTCATCTTGGGGTCTAGTGTAAGTTGGTGGTACCCCTGTCTCAAATCTAGCTTGGAGAATATCTTGCAATTTCAGAGCTTGTAGATAAAATCTTCCACTCTTGGTGCCTGAACAAAAACGGCTCCTCTTGATTGACAGATTTGACACTCGCATGTCTATGCTTGCTCTGATCATCTGTGGTTCCAGTTTCTCTTACTCTATATTTGTATACTTTGGTTTGGGTTGGACTACCAGTGGTGAGCACCAGGTAATCAGTTCTCCGTCTGGCACTGGTTCAAATATTCCTTCCTCCACTCCTTGATCCAGCCATTTCTTCAGTGATTGTTGCAAGTAATACACTACAATCCTAGGCTTCTGCATGATTGGAATTGCTTCCTGATCCATTTCCAGTCTGACTTCAATTGGTTCTCCAGTTTGTTTGTTTCGGAAACAGCCGATGCCTTCAAAAGTTTCTGGAAATTCATTGATGATACCATCACTCTTCTATGCCATTATCACAGTCTTGATTCTTAGATTGTTCACTTCTTTGATCCTGCCTTTGATGGTGATGAATTGCTCAGCCCCATAATTCTTGTTTCTAATGGTCACTTGAAACTCACCCTTTACCTGGAGATCGGATTGTAGTGTCTTAAGGGTCTTACGGCTTGTTTGGAGTTGATCTATCTCGTTTGATCAGTGTGAGAGTGCCTTGAACTGGTACTCACCCATGACATTCATGGTAGCTCCACTGTCTGGTTCTATGTTAGCATTGATGTCTCCGAGTCTTACAGTTACTGTGTCTTTCGATTCGCTGGATATAATCCTCCTGGCATGCTCCACGCGTTTAGTAAAGAGCTTTAAGTATTCGCTGTTTGACCCACTGCCCGATGATTCTCCACTCGCTTCAGTTTATCTATCTGGTGTTTTGCTTTCATCTGCTCTGACTTGCAACATGCCGCAAAGTGACTTACTGTATGCTGGGCAGTCTTTCCCCGGCTTATCAAAGTCAATCTTGCCACAATAGTCACATTTTTGTCCTCGCTGCTTGATATCATCCTTTTTCTCCACTCTTCTCTGTCGTGATGAGGTCTTGGATCCACACCTGGCTTGTTTGCCTCTGGCATTGTGCTCCTGCTTCCTAGATTGGTGTATCTTGGCTACCTTAGGCCCGGTTTATACGTTGAATTTAATTCCGTCGAATTTAATGTTTCAACGATTCGACGGAGTTTCAACGGAAATGACATGCTTGGTTAAATTCAGTTTATACGTCGAATTTAATTCGTCGTATTTAATTGCTTAGCCTGTGAATTGGGTTAAATTTAGGGTGGCCTGACTTGTACCTGACAAAGTAAGCATGGCAGCGGTTACGAGAGCTATCGTTTTGAGGCAAATTTTGAAAATAAGAAGGCAAAGACGACAAAGGCAGCTACAAATATTGCATTATTTGAGCAATAGGAGAAAACGTATTGTCCTGTTATGTTCTCTGCTGCTCGCCCTTACTGCTGAAAAGCCGAAAATTCCGCGAGTTCGTTCTTGTCGCCGCTTGGGAAGAACAGCACAATGGAGTCATTGGTGGGACTCTGTATGGTCGAATTACTCAGAAAAGCGATTTAGAAGTACCTTTCGTGTGTCACGGAATATTTTCACTTATATTCTTGATGGAATTGCAAACCATTTGCAAAAAGCTGCAACAACCAAACAGCCAGTATCACCAGCATGTAGACTAGGCATTTGCCTTTACAGATTGGGACGAGGTGATTATTATTACACACTTTCGGAGATGTCGGGCCTAGGGATTGCAACAATACAACGAATTGTTGTTGAGGTATGCGAAGCAATTGTTATAAATTTGTGGCAAGATGCTGTTACAGGACATTTTCTCTCATCTGAAGAACAAATGCGAGAGAAAATGATTGATATGGAGGAGATTTGGCAATTTCCTTGCTGCTGGCCAGCAGTTGATGGATGCAATATTTCTATTAAGTGCCCAGATGGAGGAGCAGAAGCTGCCAAGGAATACCATAACTTTAAGAACTTTTATTCTATTGTTTTGATGGGTCTTGTTGATGCCAAATATCGATTTGTTTGGGCAAGTGTTGGATTCCCAGGCAACACTCATGATGCAATGATCTTGCAGACAACACAGTTATGGAAAGGCATAACAACAAATAATGTCATCCCTTCAATTTCAAAAGATATAGGTGGTGTTGAGGTTGGCCCACTCATAGTTGCTGATTCAGCATTCCCCTGTACAACATGGATCATGAAGCCTTATACATGTGCTGTACTCACACCAGAAGAAAGAAATTTCAACTATAGATTGTCTCGTGCAAGGATGGTTACGGAATGTGCGTATGGCCAACTAAAGGGAAGATTTCGAGTCCTGTATAGAAAGTGTGAGTGTAATGAACAGACAATGAAGCCAATCACATTAGCATGTATTGTGCTTCACAATCTTTGCATCGAGTATGGTGAACCATTCCCTGCACAATCAGACATTGCTGCTGATCCAACCACACTGGAGAGACGAGACCGAGAAGCTGTAAGGGAGCTATTGAATATGCGAAGGTGTGAAAAAGTAAAGGACACGTCTGTCCAGGCTGGAAAGATAAGAGGAGTTTTAAAAGATAAACTGTGGAAGGAAAAGCAAGGACATGGCGTGTGTTAGTATGAACTAGACAGTCGTGACATTAGTATACTATAAGTACATTATACATAAGTACAGTATAAGTATGTTAAGACTGTTTATTACATGGTATGTATAACTTTAACTTTTGTAAGAATACTTAATGCATTATTGACTACTTTAACTACTGTATAGAAATAGAAATTTAAACTTTTGTATATGTTTTCATTTGTTCAAAAGGTGAACTGTGTCCAGCCTGTTGGTAGGAGTGCCGGCCACTTGGTAGTGTTTGAGGGACCATAGCAACTTGAGGCTGCTGCCAATGTTGTGGTCGTGGTGGTGCATGGTAATACCTTGGCTGCAGTCCTTGGGCTTCCTGATGCATTATAGGAACATATCCTGTGTTTGAATTTTGGCTTGATAAGATCCTAATAAGTTCCATCTCATTCTGCCTTGATTTCTCTGCATCTTCTTTCATGAATTCTATAAGTTCCTTTGTTGGATCATTTTCTATCATAGACTTTAACACTTTAAGAACTTTATTCACTGCTTCGGATTCATTATTTCTTTTTCTCTTTTTAATTGGGACAAACAAATCTCTTCCTTTTTTGTGTGGAGGTTCCTCTGTTTCTCCATCACCATTCTCATCCTCATCATCAAGTAAGCTGACTGGGGTAGTTGTAGTGCTTGAGCTTCTGCTAGTTGACGGCTCAATTGCTTGCTCTGGCTGGCAAGAGTCCCTACTTTTGATCAGGGGGAATAAGGCATCGAACCACTTCCCAAAACCCTTCTCTTTGACAAACCTCTTTATTCCAGTAGCAGTTTGAATGGTGAGTGCCACTTTTTTACAAACGCCAACACACCACTTAAACTTGTTGCGCATCTGCGTAACATTGAAGGGAAAGGCTGGATGTCTCTCTCCAATTTGCTTTAACACGTGGTTGTAGACCTCAGTGTTCGTAAATATCAACTTCTTCTTGTAGCTTTCGCTCTTGACGATAATGTCAACCATGTCATCAATTTGCTCCGTTGTCCATAACGATCTTCGTCCACATGCTTTCTTTTCACTTTTCCCCGCTTTGTTCTCTAGAATGTCCGTGATCTCATCATCATCTTCGTCGACATCACTGCGTTGAGTTTGGCTAATTTGAGTCGAGCAGTTCGCTGGTGTCGACAAGCCTAAAAAGCAACTGTTGCAGTATGCCACGCTGACATTTTCGACCCATCCAACAGTTTCTTCGTCTACTTCGGCCACTGAGCACGTCGGACGATTACAACAAACACTTTTGCAATTTAAACACTTGTATTTTGTGGCTCTCTCACATGTAACACAAACTTGTTGTTCGCCCGCAATATTGAAAATGAGCAGTTCACGGGTCACACGAGGCGGAAAGCGTTGTGTTGTGGGAATGAAATATAATTATAATAATTTATGCATTTTGTTCGTCGCGACGGAAATTCAACGTATAAACTGCTGTTGCATTTCCGTCGAGTTACACGACAGATGCCGTCGCAAAACTCGACTGCGTCGCAAATAAATCAGTTTAGACGTCGCATTTCCGTCGAACAAAATTGGTTGAATTAAATTCGACGGAAATTCAACGTATAAACCGGGCCTTAATTTCTTCTTTCATATCTTTCACCTGCTAACTTATTTCTTCCTTCTGACTGGCGTTTTGTATGAACTAGTCTAGATTCCACCTATTTTTGATGGCTCTTTTGACTAATTCTTTATCTCTTATAGTCTGGATAAGATGCTCTGGAATTCTTTCATCCTCTTGACCTCTAAATTCACACTCTCTGGCTTGGTATCTCATTCTAGCTGCATAGCTTATCGCAGTTTCTGATGGCTCCATTCCCTGCTATCTAAATATATAGTGAGCATGGTGTTTGTTCTTTTTCAGCAAAAAATGATTGCTTAGTTTCCCCTCTTTTCTCAAAGGCATTGTCATTCTCCACAGGGGTGGGGGCAGGGGCAAGAAGGTTCCTGGCCAGTTTCTTTATTTTGGGCGCTTACTTTATCTCAAAATTCTCTCATCTCAAAGTACTGCACCTCTTCTTCAAAATCTTCTAACCACTCTTTCCAGGCTCTGCCTATCTCTAGTTGCTTCTGGGGGATGCTAAAAGGTTCGATCTTCAATGCTTTCCCACTCGTGAGGAATCTAATCTCTTGGGGTTGTACTTGTAGTTGTTGTTCGGTGTCTGCCATGCTGGGTCTCGCCGAATTTTCATTGCACTTTTTCCGGGTTTTTTTTTTTTCTCCCGCTGGAGCTCTAAATTCTCTTTCCAGGCTTATCTTCTAAGTTTTCAGCTGCTTTTCACTCTCCGTTGGCGAGTTTCTTGCTTGAATTTCTCTGGATTTTTATCCTCGTTGCCACTGTAACAACCAACTAACATGCCATCTTAGGCGTGAGGAACACAGAATTATTGGTCAGCAGGATCACTATAACATTGTGCTACATTTCACAGGTCGAGGATAGTACAATTAGCTATTTACAAGTGCATTGATACAGCAAGTCATAAAATTGTTTGGTTGCACATTTGGGTATCAAATTCTAAACCAATAATTCTTGGGTGATGGTATTTGGAATACCTTATGGAGGTTCAGACCATTTCATGTACAAGAGTGGACAAAGGCCCTGAGACAGGAAATCATGGCAATGATGCATGCATTTTTGAGGAGACACCGAAATTAAGGACAGATCCAGCTCATACAGTGGTCTTTGGGCCCTCAACATCCAATCAGGTAAGGATTCACATTTCGGTACATGTTCGTTATGTGCCTCATGGACATGCACGGTCAAGTAAGTGATGACATATATCCTCATATAGATAGAGAGATAGCAGAAGGAGTTGCACAAGAGAATGGAGGGGTATTAAAAATAATATTTGAGCTATCTCAAAAACCATGGGCACGATGATGCTTATAATGAAACAGATAGGTACACTTTAAATGTTGGTTATTATTTTATTTATTTTGTCAGGTCAGACTGGTTGGGAATTTACAGTGAATCCTCAATTGCATTACTATAGAAAATGTTGTGTTTTTCACTCTTGATTTTCAAAATCATTAATCATATACTGAATTTGATTTTTAGACTTTGGTCAACTATTAAATCTTTCCATTTCTCATTTGTTTTAGTACCTACTTTACTAAATACAATCAAATATTCCCTGAAACTTTCACTACCCATAAGTCCTTAACCCTTTCCAGGCGATATTGTCTGGCATTTGCCAGAGTAAAATACTAAAGTCGCTAGCTGATGTAAACATCTGGTACGGCCAGGAACAAGTTAAGGATATTTCTTTTCTGTTAGTCTAGACCAGGGGTTCCCAACCTTGGGGTAAATTTATTGATTCTGGACTTGTGAAAAATAAGTAAAATAACATTGTTATGTGCTTTTATTATTTTATTATTGTTATTTGAACCTAAAGTCCTAAAATAATGTTAAAAATAGTATTTTAAAATTTTCCTTTGTTGGTTGCTGTATTATGGTAAAAATGCAAACTCATATTACTGAACAAGACAGGGTTGGGTTAACTGTACTTTCAAAAAGTTGGAACGTGGTTAATGAGATGAAAAAGGTTGGGAACCCCTGGTTTAGACACTGAGTTAGCAAACATCTGATTGACGTTGATGTCAAAAAAAGCTGTGGAATTGGCATGAATTTTGAATAAATATTGGTTTTTAATGCTATTACTGGTCTTCCTCGTACAATAATTCTATTTTTGGATTTAATTATATTATTGAAGTTGTGCCATGTTTTTTAGATTTATAACTTTGTTTATTGCTAACAAGAACATATTATTAATTTGCCTTTTGAAACCAGACTTCTTTTGGCTTATATAATGATTCCACTTCTTCAAAAAGAACTTGACAACCTTAAAGACACCATATGGAACACTCACAGAATCTGAAGTCAAAAGGACACTCTGCTTCCAGATGGTGTGCCAAACTATATCCATTCATTTCCTGAGTAATATGGTCTTGAAGAGTGTGGTAGATATTGTAGTATTGACTAATCAAGCAATGCTAAAGTATTTTGACACAAATAAAGTTATTACTGTTATTGTTGTTATATTGCTGTTGTTTTTTGTTAACATAGTACTTATTCATGGTCATCTCACTGTATGTATATTCAGGTCTCCCAGTCACAGAAGATCAGTTGAGGGAAGTAGCACTTCTGTCTGGAGTGTTGGATGCAGAGCAAGATTTTATTCAACCAGAATTCAGAAGTGCATGTGAAAGAATCTTACCTAATCCAGTGTAAGGAACTCTTTCGTACATCTGAAACAAAATTTTCTAGTTACATTCTCAAAGTATTCTTTTGTTTGTTCAATTTCTCTTGCAATTTTTGATAGACAATAACTTAATACAATGATAAGTTTGTTGTTTTATTGAACTGTAACTAAGAAAAAACGGGTTTGAACTTTAAAAACTAATATTTGCAAGTGTAATATATAATAGTGTGTATGCTTGTGTCACTTGAGAGTCTACAATTTCCCTAAAATTTCACTTTGAGATATCCTTCAGTCCTAAAAGATTGCAAAAAACATTACGCTTATGATTTACAAATAAATGAGTGATAGCTCTTTCTGATAAGTTTCCAGCACAGTAAAGGATGTTTGACTCATCATAAAATAGATCTTTTGAGGCTATCTCAGGGTTGTGCAAGGTAGTTCCACACCCTTGAATGTCAAGCACTATCAATTGCTTCTATGACTTACAATAAGTAAAGTGTGAGAAGGATTCAGCTTTCTGACCAAACACATCAGATTTATCAACACAAACAACACCATCATTGAATTCCTCCACTGCTACATACTCTCCAGTACCTTTTGATAACCCACTTCTTTTGAAATTCTGGGTGCTTCCTTGTTGCAATGAATGCTTTTCTAAATCCACTCTGACCGATTGGATGTTTTTCCTTGTAAAATTCTACTACAGTTGGAACTTTTGACCAAACCATTAGCTGTAAGTCAAAGTCAAAAATGTTGACCATTGTTGTGTGAACTTTACTTTCTCACTGTTTAACTTCCCCAGCTTTATCATCTCAAAAGTGATAGGCCTATGGGAAATTTTGTTGGACTTGATTTGGTATCATTACCTCTCATCTTGGCAATCTCTGGTCTTGGTAGAAGCATTTCGGATGTGAATGCAGAATGACTGACTCCATCATCGTCCTCATCATCTCTAATCGATTCATAGTTTGCTCTTCCAACAAATCTAACATGTATAACTTTGAGGTCGGGGACCTTATAAATAGTATGAGATGAAGAACCTTGTTCTCTGGCAAGGACATCATAGCACAGGTCTTTTCCTATACAAGGTGCAAAATAGCATTCACATGCTTGTTTGAAAACCTCAAGTGTTAGTTCTTTGTCAGAGTCGACAGACAGAAATTCTCTGGGTCCCACTCTTCAATGCTTTTGGACTTTACAAGATACATCTGTATTGGTCACCAGAAAGGCAACATGTGCCAAAGTCACGAGGCTCTAGGGGGGTCCAGGGGCATGCTACCCCAGAAAATTTTAAAAATGAGGCTCTCTGAAAAGTCATTTCCTGTATTTTGAGATCATTTTGAAGCAAAATTGAATGATTTTCTTTGACCCTGTTACCCCCTCACTTAGACTCAAAAATGCACTTCTCTGCCCTTCAATTTGTACTTTTTGGATATTTAAGCTCAATCTGTACATCTAGTCACACCACACATCTCAGTTGCAACAGATTCAACTGATTTTATTTTATGGCCATTGTAATATGAAGTATATGATTTTGATCATCCTGAGTTACAGCAAAAAAAAACATGCCCAACAAGCACAACGTAATGTCTGGAATACAAAACAAAACTGCTAAACTGAATGATAAAATACAGAGATATAATCACATTACTGTGCATCTATAAAAACTGTGAGCACCAAAACAAACCTGAAAACTCAAAAAATACACTTTTTTTGTAAACCAGATTACCAACAGCTACACATAAAGCTGCAGCAGAGTGATGAGCCAGACTGCCGCTGGACCATGTATTGTATGTTGGCCATACTACTTTCATAGTTCAATAAAAGTACACATAAACTCAACTGTTGCTTTGATCAGTGTTATATGTGCTCACTGCAGCTTTTGCCTTCTGCAGCAATTCCTTTGAGGGGACAAATGCATCACATGGTGTTTCTCCAACGAAATTTGCCTTACACATTAATAGTGACGGCAATGTCATTTTGTTTGAAAGACTTGCTCTGAATTTCGTCTTGTTTTTCGACTCTGTTGAAAATACCCTTTCTTCTCCAGCATTGCTGTGAGGCAAGACCAAAATATGCTTTGCCACTTCAAAAGTCGAACCTTGCAACTCCATCTTCTTGCTCGAGGTCGTTGAGGCTACACCACATTTCATCAATTCAAGTTTGGGCTACTACACTGTCCTGCACAACCTGATGTGAGATAAATTGATCATACAGTTTGTCCATCTTCCCTTCCAGTTTGGCTCTCAGTGTTGGGAACTTGTCCACAAAGTACTGTATGCTTTTGAAACTTGCAGTCTTCCTGCTTCAGGTTTCAGCAACTTCTGCCTCCTCCAAAGGTAAGAAGTCGTTGCTTTTCATGGCCTGATGTGTGGTGTAACCAATCAGTATCTTGCTGTCATCTAAAAAACGTTTTGGGTCATTCATGATAACCTCAGTAACAGCAACATCCTTGAACACTTTCACCTGTACGAAGCTGGTAAGTTCCCTTCTCGCTGTGTGTATCCTTGGCTCTTTGCACTGTAGATAAGGGTTGTGCAGATTGGTAGAAAAGAAGATAAATTTCTGTAAGTGGATCCTCAAAGTACCATTGCAGTCACACTAGTCTCTGATCACATTTGACAGGCTTTTGGCTTACAAAATAGCTCTTCAAGCTACGGCATTGCTGCAACACTTCCCTGATGCACGTTTCCTTGCTCAGCTACTTGGTTGCACCATACTTCAGTATTTTTCTGTAATCCTGGTCACAGAAGTCACAGAAGTTCTTTAGAGTGGCTTGTAGTTTTGTGCTTTTCTGAAAGTAGTAGTAAATGTCAACAAGAAACTCTGACACAAAATCAGAATCATCTGCAAATGTCTTGGCAGCATAGCCAGCAATATTGTACATGATATGGCACGGGAAACCTGCAGTGTATATGTTGGCGTTCTGCTTTTCAAAATGGGTGTACGAGCCTTTGTGCTTTCACAGATGCATTGTCAAGACTTAAGCCGATATCATTCTCCCACAGAATATTGTACTGGCCAAAGGCAAGGCTGACCTGATCAAATATGCCCTGGGCTATGGAATCAGACACCAAGCACATGTGTCAAAATTTGGTTGCCACTCTGTGCCTGTTGATGTTGAAGATGCGGACAACCACGGGGTAAAGGCTTTCAGTTCCAGTGTCAGATACTCCACAACTGGAGTAAGCATTTCCAGTGCCAGTGTGTAGTTTACTGTTGAAGCAGTCTTGGTAGCGGCACACCCATACTTTAGAGCAATCTTGCTGTCAGGAAACATTTTCCTGAATAAGGGGCCTGCATGAGCTGTGGCTTCAAATGGCAAATTGTACTCCAAAATGTAACAGGTGTACAAGATTTCAGCATTTGTGACTTTATGTCGATCACTATCTCCTGCAAAGAAGTTTGTCATAGGCTGGCACTTCTCGGTTACTTTCACATTCTTCTTGTGCTCTGATCCATTCAGGTGTCTCTCCACATCCCTCTTGCCTTGATGTTGCACTCCAAAACTGGTGTTACACACCTTGAAAATTTTAAAACACAACTTAATTTTTATGCGCCTGCTGCCAACAAATATAAAATACCCATTATGGCAAAATAGACTGCTTACCATAACTTTTAACTGCCTGTATACAAGGCCATTTAGTTGACCATTCCCGCTGAAAATTTGATGGAGGAGTGAAGCTGCTTTCATCTTTTTCTTCAGTGGAGTCACCGCAATTTTTGATTGGGACGTCAATGAGTTTGACGCTCGTTTAGCTCCGCTGTCCCCACTCGAGGTGGAAGACATTGTCCATGAATAAAGATTACTCTGAAATACAAGCTGATGCAAACTTAGATATATTGTGAACACTCTAGACGAAATTTCTGCTCTCTCTCTACGCTATGCTGTTAGTGATTCCATAGCCCAGAGTAAAGAAAAGCAACATGAGGATATTTATATCATTGCCTAACTTACAGAAGTATTACTTTGCGAACTGCAAAACTTGCATTCTTCAAAGTCCCCATGAATCTACAAGGTCGCATGCGCATGAGTTTCTTGCAAGTGACTGGGGACGAGTCTGCATTAGACACACTAAATACGATCTCAAGCAGTCTTTATGCCCGATATTAATATGATTATATTTACAAAGAAATGAATTGTAAACAGGTCTGGGATGTCTCAGAATGTATTTAACGGTGTTGCAAGATCCAATGGCAAATCTTAGCTCATATTTATGTGTTCCAAAACACATTTAAAAATAATTTCACACCATTGAAGACGGAAATATAGAAAATCAATGCCAATGCAGGTTTTTATGCTAGCCTGGTGGGTTTTGATGACCAGATGCAGGTCACTTGGGACCTATGTATTATGCAAGTCATTTGATATAGGCACAGGGGGCTTCTTTTTATTCTTTCTAGATTACTTTGTTAAGTTACATTCATCCATTATCATTACATCCAAGTATGTAAGAACATTCTCCTTCTGCAGCATCAGAGAGAATCTTGTCTCTACTTGAGAATTCTTTTACTTATTGGCAAAAAAGGGCTTTTGAAGACTACAATGAGGGTTCCATTATGCTACAATATAACGAGAAATGAGTTGCTTGTGTCTCATAACTCTCATTGTTTTAACACTGACTGCCTTCACATGCAAGACAGATGTAAAATATTAAGCTCAGATTTTGACAAGATAACTGTTGCAAACAAAGCCTGTACGCTTTGAATCAATGTTACATGTTTTGTGTTATGCTTATTGACTGTTGGCACCAAGCCCAAATGTAATTTTCAGGTTTCCATTAAAATACATTCTAGTTACAGAAAACTTGTGTCTATTATTGTGTATGTATTGATGGAACTTTCGAGCATTTTAGCAAGGCCATAAGAGTATAATAGTAAAAATTGTGAGCATTAAGCATTACCATAATAGCAAAAAATAAAAGAATAATGTGCCAAAGCCTACTGCCAAGATATATGAGAGATTATTGACTCTTTCTAAAAGATCACTGTTTTCTTGTTTCAAAGCTTCATTTTCTTGATGAAACCTGGAAAGTCCAGTCATTGATTCATCAGATGTATACATAGCATCAAGTTTAGCTTCAAGGTTGGTCGTCCTCGCATTAGCTTTGTGATTATTGTCCCTAACTTCATTGGTGAGATTATCTATAAGCATTCTCAGTTGACTTAACAAATGTTATGGGGACTCTTGGGCATAGGTTTCTTTCTTGTTTTTGGCAGATTTTGCAACTTCAATCACGGATTTTTCACTCATCTTTACTGATGCAATTTCAGTCACAGATTCATCAACATGTGAGCCAGTCATTGCATCAGAAACAGGAAATGATTCAAGACAGCTAGAATTGGTGCATCCATCAGTTTGCATAAACAACTGATCAACCAGTGGATCAGAGTCAGCACAAAAACCAAGTTCAACTGTTGGTTGAAATGGAATTGACTTTCTGAAGAAATTAATAAGTGATTCTTTCAGGCAACTGCCTTCCTTTCCTTGAAACAGCCAAGTTTTTTGCTTTCCAAAATACCAGGTCACGCTGAGGTCAGGACTAACACATGAAAACTTTCTAACATTTCCTCCCGGCGATGACCATTTCCCACATGGACCAACCATGTTTTCAATAAACTTCTGAAGAGAATGAAGGGTACTAGTCCATTTAATTCATTTACCATCATAAACCAGCTTCGAACTATCTAATACAATATCGAATGGCTTCCAAATTCCACTTTCCTGAGGTGTTATTAGAAAATTCTTTAGAATCCATTAGCAGATTAACGTTCACTCAGGTTCCTCCAGGGAGCAGGCTGCACAATGCAAAGATGTATAGTTAATTGTTTTAGGAGAAAGAGTTCCAGATTATGGGACCTCCATACTCAAGAGTTTTTTTCATGGCATTTGTGTTTGTATATCTCAGATCATAACAGTACCAATTTAACACATGAAATAAGCGGCTTAATTGGCAGTTTCCACTAATGCATTTATAAATAAATGACAACAACTGTCCATCCCAATTTCTTTCAAGTGTTAGTTGCTGATAAGTAGTAACTGTCCAGTGATTACACAAGCTGCTTTACTCTGAAGTTTTTGCAACCCTGTTTTTAGCTTGTTAGCACAGTCATCCCATACAAGGGAGCAATAAAGTCTTATAGATCCTTTCCAAACATTCTTTACTAATTGCATCCTTTACTTTCCGTAAAACACCAATTCCTTTGCAGACTTTTCTGCAAACATGTTCAACATATGTTTTCTACAATATATTCTCATCGACGAATACACCTAGTGTTTTGTTGCCTACAAGATTGTTAATAGAAACATGAGAGTCAGCTTCAACACATGATATTCTTTGCTTAGATCCAATAATCATATATTTGGTTTTGCTAGCAGCCAGGAATGCACATTATTCAGTTCTCTAATTAATATCTCTTCAATATCTTCAGAGGATGTGCTGGTTAAAGTAAAGTTAGGGTAATCAGCAAATAAACTAGAGGTGGAATTGCTTAGCCAGTTGGGTAAATCATTTATAAAAATTAAACAGGACAGGGTTTTGCCCACCTTACAAACTTGACCACAATTACTCAAATAGCAGATGAACCATTGGAATATGATACCTCTAACTCCATATAACTCTATTTTTTTATTAGTGTATTGTGGTCTACAGTGTCAAATGCTTTTTTTTTAATCAAGAAATGTAACACCATTTATAAGACCATGTTCAATATTAACCAACCAATGTTTGCTTGTATTCAGTGGAGTGGCCTTTATGAAATTCAGACTGGCAATGTGTAAGAACATTATTTTTGGTTAGATATGCGTCGAGTTGCTCATACACCAGCTTCTCGAATAATTTGGAAATGATTGACAAAACAGGTGTCGCTTGATAGTTGCTACAATCTTTATCTCCAGATTTAAAGATTGGGGAGATTCAGGCCTGTTTCCAATAGAGAGAAAGATTAAAAATATTGGTCTAGTAAGGAACTATAAGGAGCAAAGAATCTTTCAACAGTCTAGCTGGTATTTTATGGAGATCAGCAGCCTTACTTGGTTTAATTTCTTTAATAATTTTTGAGACAAGATTTGTGGAGACAGTTGAGAATTTAAACTCGTTCTGGACTGGTACCATATAATTAGAAGAAAGATTCTCACCTAAGTGTTATGTATAGACTACCTGTGGCAATGTCTGTAATATATAGGGGCCAGCAGCTGGTCAAGAGAGGAAAGAGAGACTTAGCAATGAGACAGGAGTTAATAAAGGACCTTCTTATTACTTACAAAGTCTTGATGTAACATGGTGTCAGGAGTGGGGTACTTTTAGCTGAAGCCGTGTGGATTCTTGTTGAGAAGTTTTATCGCAACATGAACGTTAAAAGTATTGATATTTTTAAGTTCTGTCGTAACGAAGGACCCACCATATTTTGGTGAATGACTGACCTGAAAGAGCAACATGGCAACTTACCAGATTACTGCACTGGAGCAAATGAATTGCATTGGTGATGTTTCCAATAATTGGAAGAATTTCAGAGAAGGATACGAAGATTATTTAGTTGCAACAGGCCTCAATCAGAAAGATAAAAAAGTTCAGGTCATTACTTTGAAAAGCCTAATGGGAAATGAACGTAAGAAAATTTTGAAGCGACTTCTGTTGAAAGAGGGTGAAGTGAAAGAACCAGTGATAATTTTGCAGAAGTTGGAAGATCATTTTGTCCCAGAGAGAAATGCTTTCCATAATACAGAGCAGCAGGTACGTGAAAGTATTGACCAGTTTGTGATCAAGCTCAGACAACTAGCCGAGCCATGCCATTTTGGAGCTCTAGAAGATGAGATGGTGAGAGATCAGTTGGTCCTTGGCTGTAAGGACAGTGCTGCTAGAACTAGGCTTTTTAGAAAAAAGGATTGTACCCTTAAGAAGGCCATAGAGTCCCTTCACATAAGTGAGGCAACTAGTGAGCAGCTGACGAAAATAGAGCGGGAAGACAAAAAAAAAAACAAAAAGACTTAAAATCAGCAAGTCAACAAAAAAAGGGCACCATGGGTCATTTTAAGGAGGTTAGCTGCATGTTTTGTGGTGGATGCCATTAAAGAGATAAATTAAAGTGTCCGCCCTTTGGCAAAACATGTCATCAATGTGGTAAAAGCAAACCATTTTTGATCAGTTTGCCTGCAGAAGCAAGGAGTCCACCTGTTAGACAAAGAGTCATCAGATGAGGAATATATGTTCCACGTGGAAATGGTTGGTGTTGTTAGCCATCAAGAGAGGAAACATTACTTTGTGTATTTACGTTTTAAGAATGGAGATGGTGGGGGGAGTTGTGTCCAGTGCCAGCTTGATACTGGTGCAACATGCAATGTGATGTCCTTTGACACTTTTTGTGACATCAAGCAGAATGGAAATCCAGCGATACAGACAACCAGTACAAAGCTTCAACTTTATGATGGAAGTGTTGTACCCATGGCTGGAGAAGATAACCTTAATCGTAACTATAATGGAGTGAATCACAAGTTAAACTTTAAGATTGTAGAAGGCTTTCAGAAACCATTGCTGTCTGGTGAGACGTGTACCAGTATGGGACTCATCACAGTGCATGTCATCAACAGTATATGCACATCTAAGAAAACTGATGTGAAAAATATCTTTGTCAAACATTGAGATGTATTTGAAGGGCTTGGCTGTCTCCCTGGTGAATATGACCTAGAGATTAATCCGGATGTGGAGCCAGTGAAGCATACTCCCAGGAAAATAAGAATACCACTGAAGGCTGAATTAAAAGCACATATTGAAGGGTTAGAAAAGATGGGAGTCCTTAAGAAAGTTACAGAGCCGACCAAGTGGATTAGTAGTCAAGTTGTTGTGCGAAAGGAATCTAAGTTACGATTGTGTATTGATCCAAAGGACTTAATAAAGCATCAAAACACTCCCATTACCCCATGCCAACAATTGAAGAAATCCTTCTGGAACTTGCCAAGGCCAAAGTTTTTAGTGTAGCGGATGCAAAAAACGGCTTCTGGCAAGTTAAGTTGGGTGAGCCAAGTAGCTATCTTACAACTTTCTGGATGCCATAACCCAGTGGAGTTCCAAAGGTGACAACATGAAGTGCTCAAAGGCCTGCGAGGAGTCCATGTAATTGCTGATGACATACTTATTATAGTAAAGTAAATGGTTTGAACCTGGGAGAATCGTGACATGTTTGAGGAAGTTGATCGTCCAGGTTAGTGTAGTCTTGAGAAAGACTGTTGGTTGAAGTGACTGACGTTTCGACAGCCTTAGCGGCGGTCATCTTCAGAGTCAAAAGGAGAGTAAAGGTCAGGTTCGCCTGTATTTGTATCTGGCTCGTCCGTGATAAGTGGGCGGTCGTATTAGTCATGGAGGTGTGATATTTGGCGAGAAGCAATGGGTGTGGTTGTGTAGGCGTTAATTATCAGTTTGTCGAAGTGTAAGTCTATTGGCTGCTCGCACGTTTGACTTTGTGAATTAGTCGTTTGTAAGGTCCCGGTAATTGTTGTGATCGGTTTAATGGATTTTGTTCTAAGTTCGTATACCAGCTTTCTAGTGTGAGTCGCTGTTTGTAGTTGGTGCTGTACGTAATGCATTTTGCCGAATCCCAGTCAATGTTGTGTTTGGTTTGTCGGTGGTGTTCGGCAATGTGGTTGGTTTTGTCTCCGTTTTTTGTCGCTCGTTTGTGTTCTGTTAGTCGTATATTTAAGTTTCTGCTAGTCTCACCTATATAAGTGGCTTGGCAGTCGGAGCAATTAATTTTGTAAATTGCACCTTGTCTTTCGTGCGGTTGTTCTCTGTCCTTAACGTTAGTCAGTACATGTCGTAAAGTTGTGATGGGTTTGTGCGCTACTCGTATATTGTATGGTCGTAAGATACGCGAGATAATCTCAGACGTACCTTTTATGTAGGGTATCGTTGCTGTAGTTGTTGTCGGACTGTTGTTTTTGTCGCGTTCATTGTCTTTGTAAGTGTTAAGTTTGATGAAGTCAGAGTTATAGTTGTTTTTGTGGAAAACGCATTGTAGGTAGTCATTTTCTTGGCGTAGAGCGTCGGGTGAGTTACAAATGAGTTGTGCGCGTCTCGTCAATGTTTTGATGGTGGTAGCTTTGTGTGAGGTTGGATTGTACGACGATTGGTCAAGTAGTCTGTCAGTATGCGTTGGTTTCCTGTAGACAGTGGTCTGTAGTTTGTTATTGTCACGACTTACCAAACAGTCAAGGAACGGAATAGCTCCGTCTTCTTCAATCTCTTTGGTAAATTGTATGTGACTGTTATGTTCGTTAATGTGTTTGTGAAACTCGTCAATCTCGTCTTCGGGTAGTGCAGTAATCGTGTCGTCAACGTAACGAAACCAAAAAGGTAACGTGTGTTTGTAAGTTGCAAGAGCTCGTTCCTCTATAGTTTCGTTCTGTGGGTCGCCTACTTACGAACTTTCCAAATACTTAACAACCATACTGCAACCACTAACCAACAAGTCACAACATAGACTACGATCGACTGAAAACTTCATCAACAATCTCAAAACAGTACAAATACCACACAACCACAAGCTAGTGTCTTTTGACGTGAAATCACTGTTTACCAGTATTCCGCTTCAACTGGCGCTAGAATGCACCAAAACTGCCATCAACGAATTTACTGACGCACTTCCTTTACCTACAGGGGACATCGTGGAACTACTGGAACTTTGTCTCACATCAACTTACTTTCAATACAACAGTAAACACTACAAACAGTTACATGGCACGGCAATGGGCTCACCCGTTTCTGTTGTGGTTGCTGAAATTGTAATGCAATCCATAGAGGAACGAGCTCTTGCAACTTACAAACACACGTTACCTTTTTGGTTTCGTTACGTTGACGACACGATTACTGCACTACCCGAAGACGAGATTGACGAGTTTCACAAACACATTAACGAACATAACAGTCACATACAATTTACCAAAGAGATTGAAGAAGACGGAGCTATTCCGTTCCTTGACTGTTTGGTAAGTCGTGACAATAACAAACTACAGACCACTGTCTACAGGAAACCAACGCATACTGACAGACTACTTGACCAATCGTCGTACAATCCAACCTCACACAAAGCTACCACCATCAAAACATTGACGAGACGCACACAACTCATTTGTAACTCACCCGACACTCTACACCAAGAAAATGACTACCTACAATGCGTTTTCCACAAAAACAACTATAACTCTGACTTCATCAAACTTAACACTTACAAAGACAATGAACGCGACAAAAACAACAGTCCGACAACAACTACAGCAACGATACCCTACATAAAAGGTACGTCTGAGATTATCTCGCGTATCTTATGACCATACAACATACGAGTAGCGCACAAACCCATCACAACTTTACGACATGTACTGACTAACGTTAAGGACAGAGAACAACCGCACGAAAGACAAGGTGCAATTTACAAAATTAATTGCTCCGACTGCCAAGCCACTTATATAGGTGAGACTAGCAGAAACTTAAATATACGACTAACAGAACACAAACGAGCGACAAAAAACGGAGACAAAACCAACCACATTGCCGAACACCACCGACAAACCAAACACAACATTGACTGGGATTCGGCAAAATGCATTACGTACAGCACCAACTACAAACAGCGACTCACACTAGAAAGCTGGTATACGAACTTAGAACAAAATCCATTAAACCGATCACAACAATTACCGGGACCTTACAAACGACTAATTCACAAAGTCAAACGTGCGAGCAGCCAATAGACTTACACTTCGACAAACTGATAATTAACGCCTACACAACCACACCCATTGCTTCTCGCCAAATATCACACCTCCATGACTAATACGACCGCCCACTTATCACGGACGAGCCAGATACAAATACAGGCGAACCTGACCTTTACTCTCCTTTTGACTCTGAAGATGACCGCCGCTAAGGCTGTCGAAACGTCAGTCACTTCAACCAACAGTCTTTCTCAAGACTACACTAACCTGGACGATCAACTTCCTCAAACATACTTATTATAGGACAAAGAGAAACAGAAGAGGAACCACTACAAGAACATGGGAGAAAGCAACACAGGTTAAGCTAAAGCTTAACTCAAAGAAGTTATAGCTCAGGTTGTCTGACGTTACCTATATAGGTCATCTACTCACCTCTACTGGCGTCAAGCCCGATTCTGAGAAGATACGCACAGTCCAAGACACGCCTCGCCCTGATGGACATAGTAAAGCTGAGAAAATAAAGGCTGTGCAACGCTTCCTTGGATTTGTTAACTATCTAGCCAAGTTTGTTCTGTGCCTTGCAGACGAAAGTGAGTCACTAAGGCGATTAACAGACAAAGATGCCGAATGGGTATGGGAAAAGCCCCACCAAGACACCTTTGATCGTATCAAGACCACAAGAGAGTGACCACAACCCCCTTGAGACCATTTTTCTTAAACCTTTAACAGCAGCACCAAAGTGTTTACAAGGTATGCCTCTTTATCTTCAGAAGCTCGATCTGGCTGTTTGCTATAAGAAGGGGACTGAAATGTTCCTGGTGGACACACTTTCAAGAGCACCATTGCCTGAAGTTTTTTCAGCTAGGAACCGTTTGCGATCAGAGAAAGATGTCTCTTGAATAGATTTGGAACAAGTGGATGCAGCTGAATTTCTTAGAGTATCAGATGAGGGTCTTCGGAGCATTCAGCGGGAAACAGAAGCAGACAAAACATTACAAAGACTTAAGGAGATGGTGTACAAGGGTGAACGAATTATTATCCCTGCTGCCCTGCAAAAGGAAGTGACGTCTCACATTCATGCAAGTAATCAAAGGGAACAAGCATCACGTTCTGGTAACCACCTACCTGAGCTACTCAATCACAGGTATGTCTGAATCGAGTAGCTTTCAAAAGTAGCTTCCCAACTTCATTCTTCCCTAAGGGAGACTTCTTGTACAAAATATTACCGCCTGGATTTTGCTGGTGTTTATTGGTAAAGTAGAATGAAGATTCTGGTTCATTTATCTCGGTACAACGATTATTTTTGGACAGTGTTCATGGTCAATTGTTTGAGAAGTGGGATGGAACACTTGTTGTCCAGGCCATGACAGTCTTCGGATGCTTTCTCCGCTTTCCACACAAAGATTTCATTGCCTCATTCAGGATTTTTTTCGCTATAATATGTCACCCCATTGAAGATGCTAGGATGTATTTTTGGCTTGAAACAAAAATGCAAGATAAACAGGCACCAGGTAACTTTCAGAACAAATATTAATGCCCAGCAAAGTACATGCAAAAAGGCCATAATTTGTAAAAGAAATAAGTTTATTAACAGCACTAATGTTTTGTTGCATCTCACAACATCATCAGAGTATGAATAAATTAAATGGGTATTGTATTTACAAGGTCAGAGATATAAAGTAAGTATTATATTACAAGATGTATGGGAAATGGAAATGGATAGAGCGGTTAAAAGAGAGAGAGAGGAACAGAGCTTAAATTGGCATTCAAGGAAGGTTTAAGTTTAGAAATAATAAGACTTTCTCTTACCAAAAGTTCAGAGGCAGAAGAACAGGAGGACAGGATTTTAATGTCGTTGAGTGATGCAGTGTGGCCAGTCTCAGTGAGATGGGTTAAGAAGCTTTTTACCTGTCAAGGCAGAGACTCCTAGATGATCAGAGGCTCGTGTATGTAAGTGGCAGGCCGCTTGGCCCACATACAATGTGGAGCAGCATTGACACGTGTAAGAATAAATGACACGAGACCTCAGAACTTTAGGAGTCCTGTCCTTGAAGTTGAAAAGATGAGCAAGTTGCTTGCCTGGTTGAAAAACAAAACGAATTCTAATGTAAGGGTAAGCTGAGGAGCACAGTTTTAAAATGTGAGTGCAGATTTGAAGAGAGTGACAACCAGTGAAGGGAAGAGAAAAGTATAAGACCTTTTTGGGGACTGTGTGAAGGACTTGCTGCAAAGCTACTTGTTTTTGGTCACCAAATTATCCTTCAGCAAAACATTTGTCCGCTTCAGTCTTTCTCAATTCAAGAATGATTTGTGCAAGATGACCTTTACCATATTCAATCTGTAATGCTTTCATCAGGATTTTAAAACCTCTCAAGAAAGTTTAAAGTCGTCTGTGTGTAAATTTACCTTTGAACCCTTGGTGTTGATGTGCCACTGAATGCTTAGTTGAAAAATACACAAGAGTTGCAGGTTTATATGCCATTTTTCTTTTTTATTGATGTTTTGCCTTGGAAAAAGTATGTCTTTTACTTCACTCTTTTGTTCTTCTTTTGACAAAACTTGTAAAAGGTTTGCTTGTCGTATTTTGTTTTATGTTCAGCAATAAAACTGCAGAATTCGTTAATTTTTTCTTTGTTTACTTCGTCACCAAAGTCTTGTACTTCCGGATGAATATTTAGTATAAACCCTTATCATAGCAGATCTTAAAGACATTTGTAACCAACTTTGAGGTAATGTATAATTTATCAATTTTTTAAGTCAAAAAAAATATTCAATCATGAGCTGTCCGTAATGCTGGTATCTGTTTGATAACCCATGAGAATGCTCCACTTTTAAGACAGAAAGTCTGGTCATCTAATAAAACAATCTTTCTTTAATTCAAAATGAGCGAGAAGTCTGATTCAAAAATGACATGAATTACCATAAACCCACAAATAATTCAAGGTATTGATCCTATCATTTGTTGTTTAATAATTTAATTGTAAGGATGGACATCCTACCATTTGTTAAGCCATTGAAAGTTATTCTCACTGAAATTTTAAACATAAATATGACTATAAGCAGTTTAAATATACAATAATTTCCAGTTTGAATTGTTGTTTATTTGTGGCCAAATTCTGTGGATTTTTTTTTATTGCATGTCCTCTTCCAGTTATAGTCAGAAGAATTTGTCTTTTTTTGGATTTTGGAAATGTGGGTTGTTGCGTGCACGTATTTCTACTACAGGGTCTTGATACTAACATCCATTGTTTAGCAGTAGAATTGTCAGGATGGATCCCATTATTTACAAAATTATTAAAGGTTATTCTCTCCAAACATTTTGTTATAATAAAACAGAATCAAACTTTTAAACGTAAATATGACAATAAACAGTTTAAATATAAAACAATTTCCAGTTTGGATTGTTAATATTCGTGTGCAAATGTTGTGTCTTTCTTATATTGCATACCCTTTTCCAGTTATAGTAAGAGGAATTTGTCTTTTTGACAATTTTGAAAAATTATCAACGTTAGTTGGACTCTCAAGAGATATACTGGAAGGGTGGGCAAGGGGTTGTTGTGTGCATGTATTTCTAGTACAAGCTTTTGATTCCCAGTCTCCAATCTTCGACAGGCAAATTAACAATGGGCCCTATTATATAGGAGTTAAAAAATAGAGTTGATGAAATGTAGGCATGTATGAATAATGAGGTGGTGTTAAATGATAAGAATTTTAATGTTATCTTAGTGGCATCACTTGTCAAGTAGGATGGTATATTGTTCTGTCATTGGTTGTTTTTGCCTTGTGCCAAAATTTCTGAAATAAATTGACACCAACACCTGAAGAACTGGTTGGCATGTTTTTTGCTTTGACAGATCCTGATCCTGATATAACCAATAACTACACTGTTTTGCCATACATAAAAAGTTTAACTGAACCACTCACCAGAATCCTTAAGAAATAGAACATTGGAGTCACAAACAAACCACTTAAGCAAGAATTTCCATCACCTAAAGACAGACCTTCTACCAAAAAACTAACGTTGTTTACAAGATCGACTGTATGGATTGCTCATGGTGTTACACTGAAGAAATGGGGAGATGTTTTGAAACACAAAAAAATGAACACATGAGGAACACAAAACTGTGTGACTGGTTCAAACATTGCCAACCATGCCTGGACCCACAACCAAAGAATCGAATTCGACAACGGACATATAATTGATAAAGGAAACTATTGACAAAGAAAAACTTTGGAATCATGGCACACGGCAAAAACAACCACAACAATATACCATCCTACTTGACAAGTGATGCCGCTAACCATAACATTAAAATTCTTATCATGTAACACCACTTCGTTATTCACACACTATTTTTACCTCCTATATAATTGGGCCCATCTTCAAGTTTCATCACTGTTAATTTACCTGTCAAAGATTGCAGACTGGCAATCAAAAGCTCGTATTAATAAAATATTTTGGTCAGAGAATGCTTCAGTTGCTATCATGAATAATCCTGACTGCACATCTTCAACTTTTTTCTAACATAAGTGTCAATGTCCAGAACTGAAACTGAGGAATTTCTTCACACTTTCTTTCTTGCCACTGCTGGAAAGAAAGATGCAGTTCATCATCATTAGCACCTTTGAGGTAAAGTTGATAGGCATTCCTCATAAGAATGTAAAGAATGTAAAGACTATAAGCCATCACTTGATGTGGATGTGTCTTGTGCATGTTACGTGGGATGCTTTCTGGAATGACTTTGCAGTTCCAGCTGGTGCAATTTCCGCTTCCTTCAAGCCAGTCTCCGATGGTTCTTAAGGCTGCCATCTCTGTATGTAATCCACTCAGCATGACAACATACCTTGATTCCTCATAAGTTTCAGGCCAATAGCATACAGAAGCTGGTCAAAAGTAATAACAGGAATTTGGCCAGGGCTTAGATAATTTATTAACTGCCTTATCAAATCCATCGAGTGATGTATCATACTGACAGATTTTGCCTCTTCTTGAAGCAATGGTAGGAATGCAGATATGTCAATTGGATCTGTTGATTCTTTTCTTCTTTGATTTGAATGGAAGGTTGCCCATGAGAGTCTTGTCTTGGTCTTTGGTCAATACTCCATCAAAAACATTATTAATATGCTCAAGCCATCTGTACTGAACCAGCATACAGGATGTAAACAATTCAGAATCACCATTAATGGCTAATGTATTTGTTCCTAGGATGATCAGTTCTTCTTTCCAAGCCTGCACTGGCGGAACATTTGTGTATTCAGCTGGTAAAGGGATGATGAACCTATCTGATCTCTGTAAACAAGGAGCAGTAATGTCTTCCCTCTCTTCACCCAAGCAATCGGTGGTATGGTGTTGAAAAATTGAGATTCCTGTGGCATCTAGAGATCCTTTGCCAGTTCTTGAACCGGGATTGTGGTCAATGTTGTCCACTGGGCTTGTAGTAAACAATCCCCTTCTTAGTTTCGCCAGACACATAATCTTTTCTGCATTATATCTAGTACTAACTTTGTTTCCCATTTCTGTAGATCTCTGGCACCCTATTATAAGATACTGAAAGACCAAGATTGCACATCTTATCCACCATCCCTCTCTTTCTAGTTTCAGCATGTACCAGCAGATCAAAATAAACTGGGAGAGGTGGTTCACGAGCCTTGCTATGATAAACAGTTGATGACTTCTTTTGGCAATGGATATTAAAGTTATCTTATAAGCTGTGAAATTGAAAGAACAGCTCGAGTTTCCACGATATTACTTTGCTGAACCACAATACTAGAACCTCCTAAAGTCATCCTGATTAGTGACAATAAGGACTGTGGCACTGAGTTCTCTTCACACCTGGGTTCAGATTTCTCCATTGACAGTATGTCTTCATGAACAGTCTTTGCTTTTGATAGGATAACGGTCTCATTGTCATGGTAACTTTCACAAGACTTCTTTATGAACAAGCATTACATTTCTACCATCTTTGAGCTAGAATGCATTTCTTTAACTTTGTAGTGTTAAGTTGACAAGAAGTTTCCAGTCCTAATTGTTCTAACCAAGAGATGGGCGGTATACCAGTAATCTTAGTTATTCATGGTATTTAGTCAACACCGGTATCCTGTTAATTTCGATATTCTTAAAGAAATACCGGTATTAACTTCTTTTTATCTAAACTGCATGCAAAGTTTAAAAATGATAAATTTATAGGAAATTTATAAGAACGTAACGTAATGTGTCACCAGTCTTTATTAATCAACTTAGACCTCGTATAAGGTATAATATAATTAGGTAAAAGTACTTGGCTACGGAATTTGAACATTGAACTGTCCTCAGTAGAATCACTGTGGAACAACTTTAAGTAGTTTTACTTTTGTTCATGTGTTTGTCATTGGGTATAAATTTAGCACAGACTTTCTGGGTGAGAGAGGACACGAGCACACAGTTGAAGAATATTAATAAAGTGTATATAAATGTTTGAGTTGTTGGTTTGTTGGTACCGTGATATGCTACATGTACACAATATAGTACAATAGATTAGATTTGAATATTCTACAAGCTTGGAAGCCATTAATTAAGTGCATGAGTTGAGTGCTTCACTGTGGTAAACAACTCCAAATATAGGCATTAGCAATCTAGCTAATTTTTTGTGCAACACAATGACAATAGCTGAAGTTCATGATGACCTGTTAGATCTAGTAAAACCAAAAGGAACAAAGTTGGCTGTTCGGTCATACTTCAGTTTAGTAAAAGACAGCAAAGGGAAACAGATGTCAAAGGATGCAACAATCTGTCTAATGTGCAAGAAAAAGGTGATAGCTAAAGGGGGCAACACATTGAACTTGCTCTCACACGTTAAGATCTATTATCCATTGGAACACGTAAAGTTAAAGAAAACCATCGATGCTACCAAACAATGTGGCAAGGATGGCAAAAGCTCAAAAGTATGACTCCAATAGCAAAAAGTGGCAAAAATTGACTGATGCTGTGGCAAATTGCTTGGCAAAAGTTATGATGGCAATTTATTCGGCAGAAAAACAAGGATTTCGCCAGCTACTGGCCACATTCAACCCTCAATACGAGTTGCCGAGTCGTAAGTACTTCTCAAACACTGCCATACCCAAACTTTATGTGAATACTTGAGAACTCGTTGCAAATGAAATTAAAAGCACCGAGTTTTTCGCTGCAACGACGAACATGTGGTCTAGTGATATGAGTGAGCCATACATGAGTTATACAGCTTATTTTATTACAGAAGATTGGACGCTGAAAAGCCAATGCTTGCAAACTCTCAATGTTCCAGAAGACCACACTGGTGAAATCATCGCTGAAGCAATACAGGAGACACTCCCATCGTGGGATATAGATGTTGCAAAGCAGGTACTATATGCCTATGGCCAATTTTATATTAAACGTCACATTTTGTTTGGTCCATCCATATCAGTTATGTACAGTACTTCACTTTACTCTGCCAAATTGTTCTCTATTAAATGTTTTAGGTATGCCTAACCACAGACAACGGATCAAATATAGTATATGCTGCTGAGAGTTGCCTTGGCTGGACTCGCCTTTCTTGCTTAGGTCACAATCTCCACTTGGCAGTTGGGAAAGGTCTCAGGGATGATGCATGGGTTAGTCAAGCACTCAGAGTTTGCACGAAGCTTGCTGACACATTCTCTTATAGTTGGAAGAAAAAACGAGACATAATGCAAATTCAGCAAGAGCTGGGGTTGCCTCAGCATTTTCCTGTTACAGACTGTGCTACAAGGTTGGGTTCACTGCAAAAGATGGTATCAAGAGTGCTGGAGCAACAGAAGGCCATCCACAAAGTCTTAAGTGATGATTGAAAGACAGCACCTTGTACCAACATGGCAGGACATTGATGTTCTTGAATCAATTCAGGCTGCACTAGGGCAACTCGCTGATTTTAATGATATGCTTTCAGCTGAGAATTTTGTAGCTGTGTCCTGCATCCTACCAAGATTGCACACTCTTCAGGAACAAGTATTGGTCGAGGCAGAGAATGACAGCTGACAAAAAAACAATAAAGAATGCATTCGCACTTATCTTGAGAAGTATTCACCCCTTGATACCAGCGAGCTACTGAATGTGTCATGCTTCCTCGATCGCCAATTCATTACCGAGTACATTTCCACACGTCTCGATGTAGCAAAAGTGAAGGACAGACTAGTCAGAGAAGGGGTTCAACTTGAAAGCACATTAGAAGCCACGCCTTCCAGTTCCATTCCATCAGTCAGTAGTAATGACAGGGATAAAAAGCAGGAAAAGGAAACTCGGCATCTGATTGAAAGCTTCTAAGCAACAAGAAAATGCAGTAAACCCTGTCACACATTCTCCAGAAAGCATGGTACAAGATGAAATTGAACAGTACTTGAAAGTTGTCAAGCCAGACCCAGAGTCAAATCCACTAGATTGGTGGAAGGTTAATTTTTCTACTTATCCAATTTTTGGAAAACTTGCTAAAAAGTACTTGTGTATTTGTGCATCCAGCTCTGCTTCAGAGACACTATTTAGTACGTCGGGAAACATTTGTTCAAAGAAACGTACTTTGCTGAAACTGGAGAACTTAGACATGCTAGTGTTTTTAGCAAAGAACCTCTAGTTTAACTGTTTAAGCAGCTTTAATAGCCCTACCAGTAGTTTTTCCTAACATATTTGAGGAAGTTGATCGTCCAGGTAAGTGTAGTCTTGAGAAAGACTGTTGGTTGAAGTGACTGGCGTTTCGACAGCCTTAGCAGCAGTCATCTTCAGAGTCAAAAGGAGAGTAAATGTCAGGTTCGCCTGCATTTGTATATCTATTGTATCTATATTTATACAAATACACGTGAACCTGACATTTACTCTCCTTTTGACTCTGAAGATGACCGCCGCTAAGGCTGTCGAAACGTCAGTCACTTCAACCAACAGTCTTTCTCAAGACTACACTAACCTGGACGATCAACTTCCTCGAACATGTTACGATTCTCCCAGGTTCAAACCATTTACTTTAGTAGTTTTTCCATTGACATTGTGACATTGCCTGATTAGCGATTTCCCAAAGAAATTATACATGCTTGTGTTGTAGTGTATGCAATATGCTCGTATTGCTCATTACTATTTCTGCAGGTTTAAATGCAATAAGAGATTTTTTGCGCTTCCATGTTCCGTACAGTTATACTTATAGAAACACACGTGAGTTGACTGACTAAGACTGAGCACCCAAAGAGGGAATACTGTTTCCGTATTATCAACGTTATTTTAAATTCTTGCAAACTTCTACATGCTTCATTGAAACACATAAAAAATTTTGTCATGTCAATTAGATTGTTAAAAAGTAAACTTGACAACTGCAACAGCACAACTGATCGTATAAAAAAGAACGCTTAGTCTTAAGACTAATAAGTTACTTTCGGCAATCACAACAATTTCAAAGAATAATCACTGCACTGCAATAATGCATTTTGTGGTTCCCATCAGACTGCTGCAAAAGACTGAAAATCATGTTAGTTTTGAATATGAAGTTAAAATATATAATATTCGATACTGGTTTATGTTTAAAGTAAACTCCCAACAACTGGAATTCAGTTTTGACTTACTATTTTTTGTTGCATGCTTCAATCTTTGGCTATCAGCCTTATCAGGCATCACCTGCACATCAAACACTTCCTTAAAAATTGTCGTGGTATACCGGTATACCGCAGTATTTTTAAAATACCATCACCGGTATTGAAATTTCAATACCGCCCAACTCTATTCTAACCTTCACATATACATACCACTTAGATCTGAGAGTTTGAAGACAGTTTCACTAGACTGGTGTCTACTCAGCAAGAGTTATACTTTTATACAATGGATCAGGGGGTGGGTCTTCTTTGGATTTCTTTACATTTTCTGCTTTCTTGTAAAGCATTGCCAGACTGCTTTAGTGATACACTGCATCCAATCCCCACCACTCAACTTTGGTAACAGAAGAGTGTCATTGAGAAGAGCAGTGCTCTTTATAACATTAGCATTGAAGTTAAAGGTTGATGCCTTCTGAAGTTCACCACCAGTTTTGTTACAGACGAAACACTGATTCTCAGATGGAGATGTAGATGGAGATTGGCATGCTACTTTTTGTACATTGCTTTCAACCTGCATTCCTGACTTTCTTTTCAGAGCCCTTTGCAGTTTTAAATTACCAAATTTGTCACAACAAGTCTTGTGCCATTTAGCCCTGTTGTCTTTGAGATCTAGCGAAAGATTCTCATGAACTTTATGCAGAACTGTTTCAGCTGGAAGGCATTCTAAATCTTTAAAGTGTATAAAATTCCTTGTGAAGCTGTCATAACCAGAGACCAAATCACTGTCTTTTTGAGTCTGCAGGACACTGGAGCTTCTCTTGACACACAACACACTTTTTGCAGCAGATTTTGAGTATAGACTCATCTTCACTCATATTCTAATACTCGATAATTTGGAATCAACAGCAACACTGAGAAAGCTGCATGGAGTCTCCTTGATCATGCACTATTAAGAACAACTGCTGACCACTAAATTTGGTATACCACGAACTAATAGTTTGTACTGCAAAAGAATGAAGAGCAGGCATATTCAAAAAATACTATTCTTGATTGATTTAACATTTTCAGATAAGAATACTCTTGTGTATCTCATTAACTTTAGAATTGTGATGTCGTCAATCACGTCATTTATTCAAATTTGTATACAAGTAAAATACAATATTCCCTTTGTAATGGAAAACATAATCCCAGTCTGGGGATTCATAAAATACGACTCGGTACTATTTAATGTAATCTTTGTGGGAGTCTATTGAAGATAGTAAAAGAGTGCTTTGAAACACCTGAAAATTTTGAAATTTTATAGGCATAGTATGATCAGCTGGCAAAATTTCATACTTTTAACCCAAAGTCCACAATTATCTCACTGATTTAGAAAATCTTCAAGGTTGTTCATAAATTCAGATCCTGAATTCAGGGGTTGGTGAATTGAGACAATTTGTACAGGTTTTGATTTTGGTTTTAGAATTTCAATACATACAGCTTGAAGCTTGTCCAACACCAAATGCATTTTGTTAACCACATTAAACACATTTCTTATGTAAAAGGCTACACCACCCCCATTTCTTGATCTGTCTGTCCTAAATAATTAATAGCAAAGAATATTGATTTCACCTTTATCTATAGTATAATCTAGTCTGGTTTCATACTAAATACATCAACTAGACTGTTAGTGATAAGAAATTTAAATTCATTGAAATGTTTAGGCAAGGAGGTGATATTAAGATGAGCAAGTTTAAATCTCTTTAAGTTATTCAATGTGTTCATAGTCACTGAGTTAATATCTGAATCATTATTAGTGGGCTCCCTTTCATGATTTATAAACTAAGTGTTCATACCTGTGGGTGCGGTGCCATGAATTAAATTGAACTTTTCCATCAGATTACTATTTATTCTACTAACCTTACCTTTAATGTCACTATTCAAGTTATTACAAGAACTGACTTCACAAATAGTCTTATAAGAAAGGTTTATTTCCATACCCTCTTCAAGTAACCCGTTGTTGTTACATGGTGTACATGCTCGAGGTATCTTCTCCAGCTCTTGGCTTGCTCTCATTGTATATCTAGAGTTTGAAGAAGGGCATGGTTTGTATGTCTCTTGAAAAAAATTTTGCTCACCACCATAAGGGTGTTGTTTGTTACTACCTTGGCCTATTGATTTCTGATGGGAACACAAATTTTTAATAATAATAATAATAATAATAATAGACTTTATTTAAATAAGGTTTCCAAGAACATTTACAAAAAAAATTCACCAGCTTTAGCACAGCTAATCTTCCCCTGGGCATTCTCAAACCCATTATTTACTATACATTAAACAAGTGAGAGTATAATAACAACTAATTAGACATCTAATAAATACCTAAAAATGTCTCTTTTCAAAATACTAATTGTCTGTGCATTCCTAATGTCTTCTGGCAAACTGTTACATATAACTGCCCCACTATACGAAAGACTTTTCATAGTAATATTTAATTTAAAGTTAGGAGTCTCAAGGTCATTTCTAATTGTACTCCTAGTAGTCCATTTTGACATAGATAATCTGGTGCTAGCCCATTAATGGCTTTATAGGGCATAATAGCTATCCTATATTTAACTCTATAATCAACTGGAAATATATGTGATTCCTGAAATAAGGGACCAGATGATGTGTACTTTGATTTATCATATACCACTCTTAAAGCTATTTTTTGTAATTTATGTATTCTAGTTATGTGACTAGACTGGCCCCAAATAATGTTACAATAGTCTATTGTAAATTGAAAAAATACTTTATAATATAGGAGCCTCAGGTTAATTGGAAGATAACTTTTGATCCTATGTAATAGAGCTATCTTTTTAATTAGAGATGAGACAATATTATCAATATGGTTCTTCCTTGTTAAATGTTTGTTTGTAATAACTCCAAGGAGCTTCTTACTGTTGAAATTTTCCAAATAAGAATCATAATATAACACTTGCTGATCAGTAGAATGAATTTTTGCTTCTTTGTGGTAGGTGTACACAACCATGGTATTTGTTTTTTATTCATATATTACCATGCTATTTGAAGTACACCAAGTATGAACACCCACTAATGCTGTTGTGAGCTTTGTATTGAGTTCATTAATGGAGTTTCCATCAGTACAGTAGGGGTCAAAAGTATGAGTCAAGAAATCCTGCATTATTGAAAGAATAATGGATGTGGAAGAACAAACAACATCATAATGATCAAAGAAATTTTGTGTATCCTCCTTTTGCTTCGAGAACTGCTGAAACTCACTTTGGCATTGATTCAATAAGATTGTGGATAATTTCTGGTTTCAAATTGTTCCAGCACTCATTAATAGCATGCCATATGGTTTCTTGACTAGTGATTGCAAACTTTGTCTTATCCCTTTTCAAATGTTTGATTGAATTGAGATCAGGGGATTGAGGAGGAAAATCCATAACAACCAGCAAACTATGGTCTTCTTTCCTCTACAAATATTTTCTACTGAGCTTAGAGGTGTGTTTGGGGTCATCATCTTGTTGTAAAATTAATCCGTGACCAGATAGTTATAAGCCAGATGGTAAAGCATGTCTTTCAATGATGGAGTGTTAGTTTCCATGGTAAGGATATCGTTAATTCTGTGCAGATCAATAACATCCACAAACCTGAATACTTCCACCACCATGTTCTACTTTAGATTTCACACATTTGTTTAGCATTCTTTCATTGCGTTGACTATTTTCGTAAAGCTGAACTTTTTTTCCAGTCATCAATGGGATAATGCTTGTACATCTTGGCCCATATCAATCTCTTCCATTTATTTTGGGATTGTAAAAGGGGTTTGGAGACTGCTACCCTTCCATTAAGGTCGTTTGAAACCAATCGTCATTTTACTGTTTTAATACTGACTGGCTTCTCTCTAGTATTATTGAGCACTGACTGGATCTTGCCAGTAATTGCCATCCTGTTGTGGAAAGAGGTTTTCCTGATGTATTGTTCCTCTTGCTGAGTGTTAACTCTTGGTCTGTGAAAAAGGATCCTGTTTCCTTAAACCTCTGCCAGGTTCACTCCATTGCACAACTTCAGATACTAACTTTATCTTCAATCCTACATTGTGATATGCCTTCGTTACTTAATGCAATTATTTGGCCCCTGGTTCCTTCACTGAGGTCTCTAGACATTTCCATACAACACATGGAAAGAGGATTGTCGTATTCTATATTCTCACTTATTAAACAGAAAAAGGAAGTAAATGTGGGAGTTACATACATGTAACAATGTCCATGCACCCAGCCTGAGACACCTTGCAAGGCCCTGGGATGAACTGCATCTTCCAGAAGACAAAATTATGAAGAACTCAGACTTCTGAACCCTGCTGGAGATATAATTTTCTAAGCTTGTTGAGAGAGGAAGATCAT